>JAUKPT010001440.1:0-15318 GCA_032273505.1 Nanomia bijuga
TCACAATAATGTTATTGCTTTAGCTATTTATTATGCACGTTTGTTTGCTTTGTTGTGGTCAAAAGTTACTCTTTTTATAGATAAGTTTGCTAATAATTACAAGCTTAGTGTACATTTAACAGTTGCAAAAACACCTAAGATGTAAAGAGTTAACATTACATCCATCCAGGCATCAGGTATTATTTAGTATAGTAGTTAAGGTGATCAAGATATGATCGAGATATACTTGTTTGTTGTAGAAGAATATATAGTACAGTCACCAGTTCTGCCAATTATTTTTAGGTTTCAGTTTAGCAGATGTATTGAATAATACTTATTGAACAAATCAACACACCACACCACACACATGAAATAAATTATTATAAACAAAATCTTCGTATTTTTTAACCTACCTGCAGTGACCTGCGACTCACCGATAGAGAATAGTTAATGATAATTAAATATCACGAGTTGGCAATAATAATTGACAATAAAACATTGCAATAGCTGTGCAGTTGCATCAAAACAACATCGCATTGCACTTCGCCCTGCGCACGCCATTACTCCTTGCCAACCATAGCACTATTACAACGTAAAAATAAGCTAAGATTACAGTTGCCAAAGTTACGGATAGGAAAAATTCATTTTCTCGTCTACCGGGAAAAATATCCTAAGGTCTAGTAAAATAATGTGCGCTGATTGGCTAACAATTTCGTCATCATTTAAGGATTCAATTCTTCCGGATCCAAAACTGGCCGTAGCCTTTGACACGCGGAGTATTGTATTCGTCATTAAGTATTTAGATAACAGGTTGGATTGGAATATTGGATGTTTCTGATGGTCTTCTTTAAATACAGGATGGCCTGCAAAGAAAAGAGGTGGGTGGGTTGGTTGGTTTCTTTTACACGAGATGATTATTTCAATTGCCTTATTATTAGGGTCGGGATTGAATTCCAGTTTCCAATGGTAGGCCCATTGGCAAATCGTGTCAGGGTCTCCATTTAGCTCTGCAGCTGAGATAACGGGATCGTGCACTATTGAGTACAACATTGAGTCATCTGCATAAAGGTTGATATTGGACTGGATGTTGTTATCAAGATCATTGATATAAATAAGAAAAATTAAACGTCCTAGGACGGACCCTTGGGGACCACCAGAATCTATGCGAGAATATTTAGAATGAGAGCCGTCCAAGACAACCCGTTGATACCTGTCATGCAAGTACTCTGTTAAGAGACCCAACAAGGATCCACTAACACCATTTTGCTTTAATTTAAATATTAAGCCCTCGTGTCAAATTTTGTCAAAGGCCTTTAGAAATGTCAAGAAACAAGGTACGTACTTCAATTAATTTCTTATTAAGGTAAAGCAACTGGTTTGTTGTGCCATCGTTAGGCCTGAAGCCTGATTGATGCTTAATGATGAGTTGGTTTTTATTGAGGTACGCATATAAGTCTCCGAAAATGTTTTTTTCATATATCTTTTCACAAATAGGTAAAGATGAATAGGTCGATAATTTTTGACAAGTTGCTTATCATTATTTTTAAAAATATGTGTGACGTTTGCAAGTTTCCAAGCAGATGATAGGGAGTTGAATCGCGCGATTTACGGAAAGTTCAAAACATCTGAAAAATTTTAAGATGCGATGATTTATAACCCGATAAAAATGGTCCTACTTTGAATTAGGATTTCCTTGATTTAAAAATCTTATTCTTCGTGCTGTTTTTTGCAAAATTTTCAACAGAGATGAACGAAAATTTGTTCAGCTGAAGAGAGTTCTGTATCCGCGTATATTTCCATATAATTCAACTTTACCAGGTAAATATCACATGTTGAAAACTTTCTACGTCATCTTCAAATTCTTTTTACTCGACTTAGTGTGGACACGAGCTAAAAACTGATATCTGCGAAAAAAAATTCAAAAAGAATGTTTCTCGAATGGGAATTGGCCAAAAACTGATATTTTGACATAATTATGATGTCATAATTATGCAAACGTTTTGTTATTACAATAGGCAATTAAAGTTGTACAATACAACCCGATTATCGTATCTCCTTCACATTTTTGAAGTAAAAAGTGATATTATTAGCTGATTAAGTACAAAGTTGCACTAAAAATATAATGCTTTATTTTTCACCTTTTTGCCAATAACTCATGAAATAATTAACCGATTTTTTTGATCAACCCCTCGCTGAAAAGAGATTTTCACGCTCTTTCTAATGATTTATAATTTATTGTTTTTTGATGTTTAGAAAAAAATGACCTGAACACCCTATGTACATTATTGTTTTACGCATATGTATATTGAGGCTTGAAATATTTACCCGGCGCGGAATAAGTCGTAAATTATGATTGCAGTCAAATAATTTGAAAATAACAAAATATTCCTTCTTAAACCAATAACAGTTTTGTTAAGTTACAAATTTGAAGGATGGATTCTGTAAAATTTGATTTATAATTGTTAGCATAAATTCAGGCTCATTCACTGTGTTCATTCCTTTAAGTATGAAGTATGATTGAGTCTGAACAAATAAAAAATGATAAAAAAAACTAAATGGCGAAGGTTAAATGGAACGCTTTAAGTATTTAACGATTTAAATATTCCTTTTTTATACTTTTTTTTACTTCAGTGGTCCTGCCTTCAGTTCATTTAGACGAAATTGAACGAAGTAAAAATATTTAAGAAATCCTAATCAATTATCAATCATCAATTATCAATCATCACAATCATCATCATCATCCATATTTCAGTATTTCATAAAAAGTAAGATATAAACGTTACCACAAGTGAAGAAAAAGTTGTGAGCTGAAAAAGTCGCAAACACAAATTGTCGCGGCTACTTTTTGTGCTCGCGAATTTTCTTCATATAGGGTACGTAATGGTTAGAGTAAAAATGACTAACTTATCTTACCAAGGTTATGTGATAAATATACGTTCTCTTGTACAAATTTCAACTGAAGTTACATTGAAAAAGACAATAAATTCTTTTCCCTTTTCACCATCAATCTTGATTTCAAGTGTTACTTTTGACTGAAATTAATGCATTGTATGATATGTTGAAATAAAATATTTATAAGGATTCTTTTATAAGAATTATAAAATCTCCTGTAAAGCATACGAATGCTCTTGCATAGTATGAGCTCATGTATAATTTATAGATAAAATGTAAAAATTTTCCTACGAAGTATCATTTCTAATACGTAAAAAAAAAAGAAAAAAGGAATAGGAAAGTGAATTACGGGAATTTCTGGACTTAGGTTACGGAATAGTCAAAGTAAAAGGTCTACCTATGCTAGCCAAGTTAAGTAATATCAAAGGTTTTCAATATATGTAATATGAATCATCTATTAGGGGATTCTCTTGGAAATTATCACCAAATTTCGGCTATTTTATCCGTTTGATTGGTTGGAAATTACAACATCAGGAAGCTTATTGATTCAATTTAAAATGTCACAATTTGATGGTTTGTTAAAGTCAAAAATGATAAAACTCTTCTCCATAAACCAACCAAAATCTTGATGATGTAATTTTCAACCAATCAAAATATTGAACTTTTCACAATTTGGCGACAATCTCTTAGGGACCAATAATAAATCCAATTTGATCATTTAAATATAATTCGATTTGTCAAAAAAACAAACAAACGGTATCTAGTCTTGCTTCCACATTGTCAGTTGTTGACTAACTAAAGACACCAATCAGTCTGATTAGCAGTGATGGCTTTGTCCGATCAAAACGAATTCATTCCGATCAACTAGATCTTGACCTTTGTAAGAACGATAAGATTTACTCCTGTGGAAATAGCAATGCAGTATAGACACTGGAAATGAAACAAACAGCTCTGATAGTTCAGTAGAAATTGGACCGATCAGATTGATTATTGATCGTTGATCAGCCGTTATAACTAGTCCTGTCAGCGGGTTGGTCATAATCAGATTGTACCCTTGCTGAGTCAGTTGTACCTCAGAGTTCGGTCTTGGGTCATATTTATTTAATCAAATAAAGTCAAGTTAAACATTAATACTTTTTTGCTGATGACACTATGCTCTATTCATTATGGATTGGTTTTCACTTGTGATTGAACAGCCATGCAAAAGCTCTTTACGTGCTTTTCGAGATAATTGCTTAAATTATACTTATTGTTTCGTTAGCTACCAACTGACTAACCAATTTTCCTCATATGGGTCGACCCGTCGGTACTGTCTAACAATAATTATTGTGCTCTCGCTAAGAAGGATTCGAGTTGAGGTCATTTCATTACATCGTTAGTGATATCTCTCTCGTCCAGTAAGTATATTACGAAGACGATGCTTAATTTACCTGGATAAACTTTTGTTGGGTAGTCTAATTAGTGTCCCATTATATCAGCTAAAAGATGGGGGAACCAATGGAAACTTGAATCTAATCCAGTTGTCGTTGTAACGCTAAAATAACGCTGTGAAACTCTTTTGCAAAAAATAATCTCTTTGGTACGATGTACATATATTTCTATTTTACTATCATTTTACCATATGTATTTTTTTTGTAAAAGAGAAAAGATTAAATTGAAATGATTGATAAAAACCTTCCTCTCCTTCCTCAGGAGTCAGATTGGTTGAAACGTTTATTGAATCAGAAAAACTGGATAAAATTTACTGAGAATTTAAATATCACACAAATGGCTCCGCCACCGCCACCGCCACCCCCGTCACCAAACGTCATATTAATGTTTAATAGGACTAAAGGGATATGTAATTATCTAATTGTAATTTTCAAGATAATCTGCAATTCGTTCTGGTAAATTGTTTTATCTAAATGATTTTCTTTAGTCCTTTTTATTTTTTACTTGTTTATTTATAGGTTCGATTTTCTGCAGTTCGTGGTAAAAATTACTTTTCAGATATGGCTCTTGACGATATATTCTTCACAGATGGCCTTTGCAGCTAGGTGAGTGTTTATATTTCATTCATTTAAAACAGTGGTCGAAATAAGGGATGATTGAGTCTTCGGTGAAAATGAAATTTTGCAAATTGAAATTTTTAACATCGGGGGTTTTCGGGCTTTTGGCGTAGCATGGTTAAGCACATTTTGCAAATTTCAGGTCCACTTGATCAAAACTGTTACAAAGTGATAAAAATACCCCTTTTATGCGTTTATGATATCCAATATCTAATTTAATTATCTAGTTTAATTATCCGGGTTTATTTGACCTTAGTTTACCAATATGATTATTCCTCTTTTTTTATTTAGATTTCATGGAACATTAAAACAAAAGAAGAAGTACATATACACTGCAACCTACACAAAGATTATTTATCGAAAATTAATACTGTTTTATGATTTTTCTAAAATCTTGTTGGAATTAAGGCAGAAAAATGATTTCTTTTATCAGTAGAGTATTTGTTGGCAACATTTTACAAACGTAGGGGAAATATGGGTCTTTTGCTATTAGAGTCAATAAGTCAGTCGCTGTTATATATTTGGTCACGAGCAAAAAATACGAAAGCCCCATATTTCCCCCAATACTCCCAAAAGATTCGTTCCCACGCATTCTGGACATGCTAGTAAATACACTGAGCAGCGTAATTTAATTGCAGATGGTCCCAAAACGCCCAACTCGATTTTCTGCCAGCAAGATTCATGGCCAGTAGACCATAGTTTGTAAACACAATACAAAGAAAAGGACTCAAATATATTATAAAACATGTTTATCAAATTTGTTTTTATATTATCAAGCACAGAATTATATTAAACAAAACAGATTCTTTTATCAAAACTTTTCTTGATGAAAATTCTATTGTTGGGTTTCATGAACCTAAATAACATGTATCTAGGAATTTATGATGCCAGTGGCGGATCTGGCCCAATTTCTGAGTGTCTTCAAAATTGATATTTACCCCGACCTGTGGGAAATCTTGAAAATTGAAACACTGTAAACGCATGGAAACAAATAACTAAAGACCAATTTTGCCCTCATCTTGAACACTGTTTAACAATTTATAGGACCAGTTTAGTCTTGAATGAGAAAGAAACTCCCCCAAAAATTTCTCTCATCAAAAATTAGTGTCTTCATGAATACACTAAAGACACTACAGATCCACCACTGAATGCTCCATGTGGTCTGACCCTTAGGATATTTCTGCGGCAAAAATTTGGAGCATGAAAAGACATTTGCAAAACTTTTCAGGCTGAAAAAGTGGGCGATGGGCGGAGAGGGGTTTAAAGGAATGTAATATTTTGGGATGGGAAGGTTTAAGTTTCTCAAAGCTGCGGTACCGGGAAGCAACTTTTGTTATCCACCCCTGGCTCAGGAAACGTCTCTTAACAGGTTTTCCGACCCATGTTGACTTCATACAAATTAATGCTGACGTTCAGGTTCTTCCTACTCAATTTTAGAATAATTGGGTTATCATCAAGGAAAATAAGTCTTCATATGGCGCTTTACTTAAACTAGAAATTATTATTCTAGGAAAAGGAGGCAGATTTATTTTATGGTACTATTTTCAACTAATTAAAAGGCTCATTTTTTTTTTTTAAGTTTTGAATTCTACTCAACGAACTCTCATAAATTGAGAGGCAAATTGCATTTTACTTGAGATAGAAAGATAAAACTTCGCGAAAGGTTTGATTTGCTAATTCACATGGTTCAAGCTGGTGAACAAAGAAAAGCAGAAACAGACGCTACACGATCATATCTTTTTAACCGATGCAGGTTATACAAAAAACGCGAAAGATTCTATTTGATTAAAACTCCTATATTAAAGAGATTTTTCAAAAAAGCAGCAACACATATTAAGCTTTTAGTAAGGATAAGTATGGCTCATATTCTGGAATCATTTATCATTCGATTCATTTGTTGCTTTCAATATTCTGTTGCATACGACTGGAGCATATATTTTAGCATGCGTGAATATGCATGGTTCTGTCAACTTCCAAGGACTCTTTGTATTGAATCTGTCTTTAGCAGAATTAGTTTTGAACGTGAGTTTTTATTGTCTTGAATCTATACGTTTATTTCGACAGCTATCTATTGATATTAAAGATGAATATTATCAGGTATCATTACTTGTCATATAAGCTGGATTCTGGTGCAGAGTGCGATGTTTGTGATAACTTATGACCGACTTCCTCAGTCGGTATACCCGTTCCAGTATTCAAGTCACTTTTAATCATGATAATCTGGAGTTTTGTCTTCGGTATAAATGTCATTCTTCAAAAGCAATTCTTTGAAAACATTATGAGTTATGCCGAAACGATTTTCAATTTTCATTTTTTCCTACTTGCTATTTTTACATAGATTAAGATCTTTATGACTTTTGTAAAATCGAAAAGGGATTCATTATTACCACCACCAGTACCTATAATCAGAATATATCCATATCCAAATGGGAAATATTAATCAACAGATGTTCTTCTGATAGGAAGCTATTTGGTGCTGACGCTTACCGTAAATCCTTACTATTTTCTCTATATTGTTTGCTGATGAAGGTAAAAATAGATATAGTCATTTTGAAATAGATAAAATATATTTTGATAAGAAAGAATAATGATCTAGAACGTCCTCTATAATTTTTTAATCACCTATAACAAGGAATGTTTCAGTAAAGCGCTGCATTCAAAACCAATATATGCGGCGCTTTATCGAGGGAGGCGCTTATTAAAAAAATTATCTAAGAACTGAGGCGCTTATTCGAGGGCGGCGATTAATCGAGGATTTACGGTACTCCAGATATTAAGTGGACAGTTATCGACCTAACACATCAACATTTTAGATGGGAGTTTGAACTTCTCAACATATCTTATTTGCTTTCTTCTAGAACTGTTACTGTAAAGGAAGATAAACTTCGAATGAATCAACGACTTGATAAATTCCAATACGCCTTGCATTTCGTCCTGCTGTTCACTGACTACACTGACTATACACTTCTCTCAAATGTTGAAAGTCTTTGAAAATTTTAGAATAAATCAACATATGGAACAAAAAACCTTATTTAAAACTAACTTATCATATTTGCGGTCCGGAAGGGAATACATTTTACACTCAAGGTTTGTCGTCAGCCAGATTGACTGCAATGCTCTTACGAAAATGCACTGTAAGAGTCATCAGCAAATTCCGCACGAAGAACAAACTACCACACTCCAATGAAAATAACACCACTCGCTAAAATGAATTTGTTTCGTAAGGGGACATCTAAAGAAGGTTTTTATATTTTTTAACAGAAAATGTCTGTCAAAAATATATGAAAACCTTCAATAAAAAATGTAGCTCTCCAATGTTCCTAATACTTCAGTAAAAAAAAAAAAAAAAAATCCCCCTTCATTTTGCGCTGTTTCCATTCATAAAAAAATTGAAAATGGAATGATGTTGTTGCAATCATAATTAAGACGAAGGGGATGGTGGTAAATGCTTAACAGACATTCCCTAAGAGTATACATGCGCCTTACGAATACACTGTATTTTAAGGGTCTAAATAGTCATGCGGTCGGGGCTAGAACACTAGACTTTGAGTCTAGTCGCGGCAGATCAATTTTCATTTTTTTAAGTCTTATAATTTATGCAATATTACATATCTTAATTATTTCAAGTCGCGCATTATTTTAATTAAAAAAGTAATAAATTATTTTACGATGTTTGTTTTGAAGTAAAACCTGCAAAAAATGTAATAAGGATAATGTTTACTACTCGGGTTTTCTTAAAAAAAGATTTAAAGGTTTCGATTACTTTTTGATTTTAGAGATTTCTCAAAAGATTTATGAAATATAACAAATAATATAAATAATATGTCAAAGAAAAAACGGTAAAAAACAAAACAGAAAAATGTGAAAAGAAATAATTTTGTTCTTTCTGTATACAACTTTACTTTTTACAATTTTTTATACCTAGTATACCATAGTATTTTGTTGTAGTTCTAAATGTTTCGCGTCAAGATGAAAAAATAAATAAAACTAAAACTATTTGTTTATATATTTATCTGTTGATTTTGCTGCCAAAACAAATTGTGAACCTCAAAAAATGTTTCAAAGTGTAATCATATCCATATCAAATCCCGAGTGTATCCTTGTCCATTTTAAATAACCGTTTAAATTAAGGCAAGTCTTTCGGGTTTTTCTATCTTTGAGAAACGATTTGAAATTGACATTTCATTTCAAGTTCTGTTTATAGAAATAGTTTGGTATCGAAAATATTTCGATGAATATTTATTTAGATTGGACGAATTTGACAATGGGCATTAATTCTTTGAATCGATTGAAGAAACGAGAATAGTATTGTTGTAATTAAACTTGAGCTTCTACTTTTTGTAGTAAAAAAATTGAAAATCTAGTTTATTCCCTTTTAGTTGTGTAAACTATTAATGATTAACTAATTAATCGCTTTTTTTGGCCAATTCGGGAAAAATTTATCTCGGTTTACAAAAAATTGAACTCGCTGCGCTCCTTCAATTTTTTTAAGATAACAATTTTTTAAGATATCGATCACGTGACTAGACTCAACGGGTAGTGTTTGTTCTAGCCCCGACCTAGCCATGCACTGATTCGTAAGTAAATAGCCACTTCTATGTATAGCATAGCTAATCTGCAGATTATAGCTCCATTAAGTGTTTCGTTAGGTACCAAACTGACTACCCGATTTCTCTCACATGGAATGGGTTGATCCAACGGAGTAACAGTCTAACGATCTTAGAATTAGACCTCAATTGTTTAACGCTAACCTAATATATAACCCATAAGGTGAACGGTATCCTCTGATGAGAGTCTGAAGTAACCGCTTGGCCATTAATCCGCAAATTTGACCCGATTATATAATCGTTTTCCAGTCCAAACCGATAGGGAACTTTGGATGGTTGAAATAGTGCTTACCGAAAACGGTTCTGAGATGTTGTATATTTTGCGGTATGTTTCCAGAGTTGTTACTAGGGTTTCAGAACTAACAGGACAGGACATAACAGCCGATCAACGGTCAATGATCGGAGAAAAATTAATAATAATCGGACAGCATTCAATCCCACCGATCATTTTGATCGGTCCAAATTTTACTGAACTTTCAAAAGCTCCTGTCACGAGTTTTGCGAGTTCGTGCCTCTTCCAGTGTGTTTATTCTGCATTGCTAGTTCTATATGTGTAAATTATATCTTTCTAACGAATGTCAGAATCGGCAGAGTAAAAATGTACACAATTGTAAGTGATGGAAGAAAACTGGATTCGATCACTGCCGATCAGACTGATCAGGCCTTAATTTTGTTATAATTAGCTTTGTAGATATCGGGATTTGTGGGTGTTCAGAGAAAACAACAATTGTCTTACTTTAGAATAAATAAAATTATTTTATAAACTGTACACGATTGTAAGCATTTCTCTTTCTTCTCTATAACAAAAAGAGAAAAGAAAAATAAGACAAAATTAAATGAAATCTCATGAAAAGTAAAAGAAATACTAAAATATTTGGTAAAAAAGATGTTTCATTTATGGTCCAGAAAAGTAAGTATGCATGCATTAAAATCAATTTCTGAATGAAATGTACCCAAGTTCTAATAAGATTTGGTGACAAGAAATACCAGGAAAAGCAAGCCAAACTAAGGTTTGAATTCTTAAGACAACGATAAGGGGTTTATAGGGGTACTTCAGGACGCCCGGAAGCCAAAATAAACACCCCTAGGACGCCCGGACGCCAAAAGAAAAAAGACCCCTAGGACGCCTGGACGCCTAAATAAACACCCCAGGACCCCAGGACGACTGGACGCCAAAATAAGATGGCCATAGGACGCGGACGCTTTTGGAAGTGAGTCAAAATACGCCGGACGCCATTTATTTCAGGGACGCAGGTGCCTGTGAAAAAGTGTCATATGACGCGGACGCTTATAAAAATAGACGCCAGACGCCAAACCTATACCCCCCGGTAGCAGACCAGTATAAAAGATGCTATTGGTGGTTGGCTTTTTTGGATAGATGAAGTTGGCTTATGATTAAGTTAGTTATGAACTGGTAGGATAGTAGTTGTGCACACATTGAAAGTATGTACTTTGCAATTTCGTACAAAACCCTTACATTAACAGGAATTTACCTAGAATCGATTTGTTTGGATTCAGATAAGCTTCTTAATGGCCAATTTAGAAAATGTTTTTTCGATTTAGATTAAGTATCAATTAAGTATAAATTACAACGTTTTGAAAATAACCAATAAGATTCTCAACGACGTAATTTCCAGTCAATCACAAGACTTAATTAGGCTTAATTCTATAACAATCATTTTTCTTTATTATCTTGATCGATCTGTCTCTTCTTCCAGTAAAGAACCACATGTGATTAAGTCGAAATCACGTAGAAAATTTGTTATGAACATCCAGTCTGTCATTGCACCGTGATCAAGTCGATAAAAATCGATCAAGTCGATAAAAGTCGATCAAATCGATATAGGAAGAGATCACGTGGAACATCATGTGCGTAAAACTTGAAGCAAAATAAATGCATTAAATCCAGTAAGAAAAAATAATGTAATAGGGAGACAGGCCGATAGGTAAATTTACGATACGATGAACGACTGCTTGATAAGCGTCCATCGAGATTTAAATATTGTTGTTATTTTAAGCGACATGTGTGTGTTGTATCAATGGCTTCAGTATTGCAACACCTCTGGCGATTCGAGAAATTCGTCTATCGGATGCCAAACCCATCGTTACCAACGGAGAAGTTCGGCAATTACCGGGTAAGAAATAGACCATCTCTCCAGTTATCTAAATAATAAGGGTTTTCACTGGTTTTACCAGAGCAAATATTTCCAGAATTACACATCACTTTACCACATGAAAGCGTCTATAAACGAGAACCGAAAACATTCTTCAAAATCCTTTTTAACAGATGTCCAATGATGCAGGAATTAGAGGGCAAATCTTTATTAATTTGCACATCCAGTCATCTAAAAGCGAGTGGCAAAGTTCTCCTGGAGTAAATACTACTGCGACTTTAAAGTCATTGTTCAATATTCATATCTATATTTCATTCCAAATTCTTTTTTTTCATTTGACAGTGCACTTCTTCGTCAAAAAAACTGTTCTGGTCCTCAGAAAACACGATTTGTCGACTCTCTATTGTTGACAAACTAAAAGCAATACTCTCTGTACAGAAATTTGCTTTTGAAGGTACAAAAATGTCATTAACTACTAGGTTTCACCATTGCAATGAGTCTCTTCTATACTGGCATCTCCTAAAAGAGTAAAAATTAGTCAAAATTAGTCAAAATTAGGACTTGCAATTGGTTCACTTAAAATTATGTCTTTTTTCCAGGTTATCCAGAAATATAGAGTATATTGAATATCAAAAAATCGATCTCCAAAGGAAAAATATCGGATACCGGAAATCTTTTCTCTTTGGATATCGGTAAAAAATAAGGGCTATTGGACTAAAGAAAAAGAATTGAAACTATTAAAAATTGAAAACTTCAGATATATCGGTAAAAAGGTTGAAAAAAGCGTACCATTATGAAGCTTTTGTTCTGCTTCTGGTTCTTCTTTGATTGGTTCTTCAACTATATTTTTATCGTTTGCTGCAGCCAACTCTTTCAGCCTGTCTGTCAGCTTACCGAAATAGTTGGCAGTCTGCACGACTGCAATTGATCTCTAAATAGGAGAAAGAACATTGGTTATCTACTTTTGACTCATAAGTCGGGTGATAAAAGTAGTCAAGTAGCCGCGGTGCAAGAGAAAGGGGCGGGGGATTAAAGATAAGCACTCGTATCAAGTGTGCCCAATTGAGCCTGAAGGTTCCAAATTCCAGAATGAAATGCAGATTATCGTCTTTTGCAAAAACAAAGCAGCAAGAATGGGTTCCTCAGTAGAAAAATCAAGTGCTTGCAGTCAAATTCATTATTTCAGATGTTAAAACGTTTGCAAGATTATTCTAGCTATACAACTGATTTGAAAATTAAATTGAATATTTGCTTACCCTCCAATTTCTTCTTGCCATAAATGATATTAATTTCTCTGTGCGGATCTTCTTCTGGCCATTATTATTCGCCTGTAAACAAAATGGAAGAAGTAAGAATAAATAAGTTAAGTATGTGGCGAAAGCTATCGATGCTTGTATTGAGAGGGGGTGAAATGAGGTGTCAAATATCGGAATATCGGTAAAAAATGAAAAATATCGTATTATCGGAAATAAAATGTATAATGTCAAAAAATAGAAAATATCGAATTTTGGACATTTTGAAAATATCGGAATATCAGTTAAAAAAATCAAAAATATCTGAAGATTGGTGAGAAATATAGAAAAAAAAGCAAGTATCGGAAATTCGGTAACCTATCCCCCAGTGAATAAGCGAGATAAAAGTAATTAAACATAAAGACGAAGTAGAGGGATCAATAACCAAAGACATACCGTCATCCAAGGATGTTCCAGACATTGTTTGCTTGAAGCACGCTGTCTAGAAAAAAATCATATGAATAGCTTTTATTGCAGTCAATTCGTGTTCAAATAGTAAAAACTAACTTTCAGAAGCTAGGGAGATTTAATGAATATTACAATAACATGAATAGCTTTTATTGCAGTCGATTCGTGTTCAAATAATAATCACTAACTTTCAGAATCTAGGGAGATTGAATGAATATTATAATCACATAAACAGCTTTCATTGCAGAAGATTCGTATTCAAATAGTAAAAACTAACTTTGAGAATCTAGGGAGATTTGAAATATTATAATCACATGAATAGGTTATTGGAGTTGATACGTGTTCAAATACCTTAAGTGGATGAAATTTAGCGCGGACTTAATTTCGAGGTCAGTGAAAAATTTTCATTTTGCGTTGATTTAATTTCGCGGTTAAGTTCTAACTGGAAAATTTCGCGAGGATTTAATTTCGCGGTATAGGGAAAAACAATTAAAAAAGAGCAATAAAGATTAAAAATGTCGATTTCGCGTGGATTGAATTTCGCGGTCGACCGAAATTTATTGATTGCGCGCGGATTTAATTTTGCGTTTTTTCCAAAAACGCGAAAACCAAGAACCTTTATCCACTTATAACTTTCAAAATATTATCAAAAAGTCAGTACTAAAAGAAATATTTTCGCTGGGAAAAGTATCTCGAACTAACAACTTCACGATGTGGAGCGACACAACAAATCTTTTGGATCTCTTTTGATCGCCTTCTACGCTGAACGAGAAAACGTTTACTACGAAACATCTTATAACCTTTACAGGATATATATATATATATAGCTAAATCGTAAAAGAGTGGTGCACAATGTGCCGCAACTTTTGGCTGCCCTCTCAAATTCTCAACAAATATTAGAAAAAATGTTAGTATACAGAAAAGCAAATTCCCTTAGGGATGCTCCCTGCCCGATACCGCCGGTACCCGCGGTTCCTATTTTTTTGCAGGCCTGTTGTAAAGCAGTGAAAGCGCTTCTTATTTAAGATATGTTGAAGAACCCATTATGACCATTACACTATGGATCAAATACATACTTTGGATCCCGTACGATCAAGTTCGATATAAAATCTTTTGCTTCGTCACTGATGTCATCGAATACCGAATCATCGAAATCCCATATTCCATTCGTGATGTTGCTCAAGATCTCCGATTCCGTGTCACCGTCAAACGGGGTGTAACCGCTTAATAAGACGTACGTTATAACACCTAAAAAATTAAATAAGATGAAGATGAAATATGTTTTTTTATAGGCATAACGTTATTTTATATCATAAGCAAATCGACCTAAAACTAAAACTAAAAGCCTAAATCTAAGTTTTCATTAAGGATGTACTGAGCACATTATTCGCAACAATATTCGTAAATTATTGACTACTCTCTCTGCTTAGTTGTTTAACATTTTTAAGCCTTGGTCTGCCTTGGTCTGAAATTAGAATTGTAAAACAAAGTATTCTCCCAGAGCAGCAAATGCCAATTTTACTAACCTATAGACCACATGTCTGTAGCTGGTGAAACGGGTTGATAGTTGATAACTTCCGGTGAAATGAACTCGGCCGTACCAAAGAGAACTTTTACGTTCTTCCCCGTTCGACAAGCCAATCCGAAATCAATGAGTTTGATCTGTGAGCTGTCGTTAGCGACTAGAAGTATGTTTTCAGGCTGGAATAGAAATAAAATTTTTTGTTAGGGATTGTCTACAAATAATATATAGGTAAATTTGCTATTTGATTGGTTGAAAATTTAATTCTGAAGAATCTGATAGGATAGGTTCATTCTATATGGCCGTTTAAAAATGACGTTACGTTCTTAGGAAGGGGGAGGGGTTTGCAAAAAATGTGACAGTTTGTGATACTATTTGATGTGACGTTGCGCACTCTGAAAATTTCAATTCCATGTATCCCCCCCAACAACCCTATTTTTACCAGAAATATAACCT
>JAUKPT010001441.1:0-15317 GCA_032273505.1 Nanomia bijuga
AAGGGTTTAGATCCCAATTTACCGCTCAATCCTGTCTAAAAATTAGATGGAATGTTTAAAACTGTTAACTATCCATTTTAATCAAAAAGAAAATTTAGAAGTATGATACAAACTCGATATAAAAAGGATAATAATGTTTTTATCTATATAATTAGCACATAAGCACGCAAAATTGTTTATTTACATAAGATAATAAAATATAACAACAGTTCGTATGTTCAGCAAATTTCATGTTGACAAGCGTCTTATCAGACGAAATCAAATCAAATCAAATCAAAGAGCTTCACAGAAGGATAACTGGTGAACAGACATTGATCATCTCATAGTACTCGGTCACGACAATGTCCTTCATTAAACACGCATGCTGTAAGAAACACGCGACCAAAAATATAAAAGCGAATGACTTATTGCCTCTAATAGCAAAAAGTACGAAAGGCCCATATTTCCCCCAATAATTTCTCCAAAAAGACAATTTCGTCCCCATGTATACTGGACATGCTTCTAAATACACTGAAAAGCGTGGTTTAGTCGCAGCTGGTCCCAATAGGCCCATCTCGATTTTTTGTCGGCAAGATGTATGGCAGTGTATAGAGTAGGCTATAAGTGGGGTTAGGCACAATTCTTTATAATTACGTTGGAATAAGGTGGGGCTGAATATATTTTCAACATTTTCAGCAAAATAAGGCGGGGTTGGGCACAAGTTTTAATAGTCATGACAGAATAATGTGGGACTGGACATTTTTTTCTTTATTTTAACCAAAATAAGGTGGCGCTGAATCAATGTTGGGATAAGGGATATTGGATATTACATTTAAATAACCCTACCATGATCAGAATTGGCACTTTGAAAGGCTTTAGATCTTTATTTAGCGCTCAAATCTGTCTAAAAATAAGATGGAATGTTTAAAACGGTTAACTACTCATTTCAATCAAAAAGAAATTATAGAAGTGAGATGATACAAACTCATTAGAAAAAGGATAATAATGTTTTTATCTTTATAATTAGGACATTAGCACGCGAAACTGTTTATTGACATAAGATAACTAAATGTAACGACAGTTCGTATGTCCAGAGCAAATTTTATGTTGACAAGCGTCTTATAAGACGAAATCAAAAGTGTACTTCAAAGAGCTTCACAGAAGAATAACTGGTGAACAGACATTGATCATCTCATAGTACTCGGTCACGACAATGTCCTTCATTATACACGCATGCTGTAAAAAGCACGCGACCAAAAATATAAAAGCGATTGACTAATTGACTCTAATAGCAAAAAGTACGAAAGGCCCATATTTCCGCCAATAATTTCTCCAAAAAGACAATTTCGTCCCCATGTATTCTGGATATGCTTTTAAATACACTGAACAGCGTGGTTTAATCGCAGCTGGTCCCAATAGGCCCATCTCGATTTTTTGTCGGCAAGATGTATGGCAGTGTATAGAGTAGGCTATGGGTGGGGTTAGGCACAATTCTTTATAATTAAGTTGATATAAGGTGGGGCTGAATATATTTCCAACATTTTCGGCAAAATAAGGTTGGGCTTGGCACAATTTTTAATAGTCATGACAGAATGAGGTAGGACTGGACATTTTTATCTTTATTTTAACCATAAAAAGGTGGGGCTGAATCAATGTTGGGATAAAGGATAAGGAATATTACATTTGATTTACCCTACCATGATCAGAATTGGCACTTTAAAAGGCTTTAGATCCCTATTTACCGCTCAAACCTGTCTAAAAATTAGATGGAATGTTTAAAACTGTAAACTACCCATTTTAATCAAAAAGAAATTTTAGAAGTGAGATGGTACAAACTCGATATAAAATGGATAATAATGTTTTTTATCTATAGAATTAGCACATTAGCACGCAAAACTGTTTATTGACATAAGATAACTAAATGTAACGACAGTTCGTATGTCCAGAGCAAATTTCATGTTGACAAGCGTCTTATAAGACGAAATCAAATGTGTACTTGAAAGAGCATCACAGAAGAATAACTGGTAAACGGACATTGATCATCTCATAGTACTCGGTCACGACAATGTTCTTCATTATACACGCATGCTTTAAGAAGCACGGGACCAAAAATATAAAAGCGAATGACTTATTGACTCTAATAGCAAAAAGTACGAAAGGCCCATATTTCCGCCAATAATTTATCAAAAAAGACAATTTCGTCCCCATGTATTCTGGACATGCTTCTAAATACACTGAACAGCGTGGTTTAAACGCAGCTTGTCAATTAAGGCCCATCTCGATTGTTTGTCGGCAAGATGTATGGCAGTGTATAGAGTAAGCTATGGGTGGGGTTAGGCACAATTCTTTATAATTACGTTGGAATAAGGTGGGGTTGAATATATTTTCCACATTTTCAGCAAAATAAGGCGGGGTTGGGCATAATTTTTAATAGTCATGACAGAATAAGGTAGGACTGGACATTTTTTTCATTTTTTTAACCAAAATAAGGTGGGGCTGAATCAATGTTGGCATAAAGGATAAGGAATATTACATTTGATTTACCCTACCATGATCAAAATTGGCACTTTTAAAGGCTTTAGATCCCTATTTACCACTCAAACCTGTCTAAAAATTAGATAGAATATTTAAAACTGTTAACTACCAATTTTAATCAAAAAGAAATTTTAGAAGTATGATACAAACTCGATATAAAATGGATAATAATGTTTTTATCTATAAAATTAGCACATTAGCACGCAAAATTGTTTATTGACATAAGATAATTAAATGTAACGACAGTTCGTATGTCCAGAGCAAATTTCATGTTGACAAGCGTCTTATAAGACGAAATCAAATATGTACTTGAAAGAGCATCACAGAAGAATAACTGGTAAACGGACATTGATCATCTCATAGAACTCGGTCACGACAATGTTCTTCATTATACACGCATGCTGTGAAAAGCAGGCGACCAAAAATATAAAATTGAATGACTTATTGACTCTAATAGCAAAAAGTATGAAAGGCCCATATTTCTCCCAATAATTTCCCCCAAAAGATAAATTTGTGCCCACGTATTATGGACATGTATGTAAATACACTGATCAGCGTGGTTTGATCGCAGCTGGTTCCAAAATGCCCGACTCGATTTTTTCTCGTCAAGATGTATGGCCGTGTATAGGGTAGGCTATGGCTTATTTTGCACAAATTTAAGATAAACGTTAGTTCCAGATTTTCACAAAGCTCTTTACATCACGAGTAAAGGTTTAAAAACCGGCACCGCGAACTCGCGAGTGTAGAAGAGTATCAGTATCACATTTTTCCAGAGTATGATAATTGATGTTATTAAGACGAAAAAACGAGAAAAATAACGACGGGTTTACCTTATACCCTATTTTGTACCCTATTTTGGCTTTATAACAGATCTGCAGCATCAATTGGACTTTGCTTTGCCTGGCTCTTAAGTAGTTATAGTAGTAGTAGTAGAAGTAGTAGTAGTACATGTTGCACGTGCTAGAAAAAAAAATGTTCCGTGTGTTAGATAAACAAGCTAGTACATCAAGATGTAGGATTGTTGGTCGTAAGCATATACGTGCACGTATTATCGTTTCATTACGACTCTCCTGTCGAACGAGAGAAGTTCTTTCTTTTTTATATTCTCGGCAGTAAAATAAACGTCAAGAATAGAATACCGTGAATCCCCAAATAAACGCCCGGGCGTTTATCTAATTAGAGCGTTTATCTATTAGAGCAAGGCGTTAATAAGAGGGAGGTGTTTCTTCAAAAATTCAAAAACTTCAGTTTGATATTTTTTTCAGAAAACACAACACAACACCACACATCACATTCTATTATACAACATGGACAAAATCGTCATCTTCAGCGTCCACATCAAGAAGATTGAAAGACACATTGGAATCTTCGATATCGGATTTGGTAGGATCGAAGGTGTTTTTCTTAACGACGGCGCAAGATATAAACTTTTAACTTGACACACATGATCATATGACCGGTTAGAGGTCTCATGCCAAAAATAAAAAAAATTCGGGGAAATATAGGGATAATATGGACAATGTATATTCACAGACGGGGGTTAAATAACATTTGACTAATGTAGCGCAAAATGCTAATATAGTATAATAATATTTTTGTCTGCAATTAATTACCTTTACTACAAAATAAATTGTATTTAGTAAAAAATAATTTATTGAAATATAACACGTAAACTATTTGCATTTTGATTGATGCTAAGATTTCTAAGCTAAAATCGAGTATAATGACTATTTTTACCTCAATTATTTTTAGAATATTTATGATTGTTGTAATATGTAGAAAGAACCGAGACTAATAACTGTAAATTGTTTCTTCGTTCAGAATCTTTTTAAACTAATGAAAAAGAAGAACCAAATACAGTATATACATATAATTTAGGATATCTCCATATGTATGCAAAAATATAGCGGTTAGATGATATTTAGTACCAAAAAAGAAACTGACCATATTTTCCCTATGTTTCCCCGAAACTTTTTTATTTTTGGCATGAGACCCCTAACTGGTCATATGATCATGTGTGTGAAGTTAAAAGTTTATATCTTGCGCCGTTGTTGAGACATTGACCCATACGCTGTAACATGCCAGGCCGTGCCCTTTATCTGGCCGTGTTCTCACATTTTTCATAAAAAGTAGCTAAAATTCACTAAAATAAAAGGAGACGTATCCTAATTAGGGGAGTGATTTTGAAAACCTTTTATGCAGGGCTGTAAAAAGTTCTGATTAGATAGCATAAGCTATTTGGTAGCCTTAGAAAATACTACAAAATATTTTGGCAACTAGGAATTTTTTCTAATTTTGCAATCCGGCAAAGAAAACATCCTACAGAACGGCTTATATGATTAGAAGTACTGCCATACTCTTTGATGAACTAATATTTTAGTTACGAATACTAAACTTGTTCTTTCTTCGATTTAATACCCTGACATAAAGTTTGCGCTATCCTAAATCATACCAATAATAGAAAAATGTAATGGCATGTCCTCGCACTCTCAAGAAGATAACATTAAATATACTGCATTGCATCATTTATATTTCAAACTATATCCAAATGCTACTCGTTCCTTCTCAGCGTCACGCTTTTCATACACTGAAGTATGATATATCGCATTGATACCCTTAATCATACCAGATAATGCATAAGGAAATCAACTCCTACTCCCTTAGAAGTTGCCTATCAAGCAACCAGATGAGACACGTCAGTTCTCACCGCTATGCTCTAGAATAAGTTCTTACGAAGTCACGTTTTTATCTGAAATATTTCGAAATCTTCTCTCTTATTGTTTGCAACTATCTTCTGTCTTCTTTTTCATTTTCTTTTGCAATACAATCTGCCTTGAAACAAGACAGCATTTATCTTGTATCTTCCAGATTTCCAATAATGGTGTTTAGTGTTCACACCCCAGGGAAGTTGTTGTATGTCGGTAGTTGTATGTTTTTGTGTATCATACATATAATGGTGCAACGGTCCTCTCACACTGGATTTATTTCTAGTGAAATTTATATCTCCTGATTTATTGATACGAACAATTTAAAATATTTCTTGGTATTGTCAAATAGGTGCTATTTGTGTATCAAATTTGCAGTTTTTGTTCCAAATCAGAATTAGATTTTGCCATTAAACATTGGTGTAAAATATTGGTAAAAACCTCAATATACCAGATCCAATTGAAAGCCGATCGGATACTTTCTGTGGCGAGCATAAAATCCCTATCTAGAATATATTCTCCCGGCTCCAGCTAATTGCTGATTTTTACTGCAGTTTTTACAAACGAACAAGAATTGTTTTAATATCAGGTAATTGAGGCTTAAACTAACATAAATGCCCAATCAAAGGCTAGTATGGACAGACCAGATATCTTAATCAATTACACGTGTTATGTCGAAACATCTTATGCAATACATTTCCAAACCAACTCCAAACTTCAAACAAATCAATTATTGCTTTATATAGATAACAGCGCAATATCACATAAATAATTGAGATAAACAGAAAAAGGTTAACATAGAATCTGATGACGTCATCGTAAGGTATATAGTCATCATAAGGTATATAGTCGTCGGAAGAGATAACTTTTTATGATGAATTATTTATAAGATTTCATGAGAGAAAGAGATACGAGCATGAGTGTACGTGACTCAACTGATTAATTTATTGGATTTTATTTATGATACCCCTAATCCTTATATTGTGTGAAGAGTACAAGGTTTCATTCAAAAAGTTCATTTATTGAAGTGTCGAGATTTGTAGAAGAACAAGTTTTAACTCGTTGGTTTGTAGATAAGAAGGCCAAAAGGTGAGTGAATTTCGAAAAGTTGTGTTGTTATAAGGCAATAAAAAGACAATTTGACTTGATTATGAGCTGATATAAAAGGTAAGATAATTCAAGGTCTTTGCACCTTTGCCCCCCGAGTCCTCATTTTATGTTTTAAAGAAGTTGTTTGACAAGATAGACATCTTCATTTCATTCAATGTTTATAAATATGAAAGAACGTGAATAAGAATGAAGATTTGATTCGGAATTTCATTGTAAAGTGTTCACATGATAGGAGAAGAAGCTTTGACTTGTCAGAGATGTGTTTTGAATAAGAACAAGTTTTGACTTGTTTTTCGTAAAGAAAAGGTAAGAAATTTTTGATGACCAGAATATAGTCAAGAGATAAGGGAATTTTGAAAATGTGATAGTATATGTGGCTTGCCTGACTTGCCTGGTCCATACGCAAAGTTGATTGTTTAGCCACCTTTTGACTGACCAATTAGTTGAATATCAAAACTAGCAGTTAATATCAAATTTAGCTTAGAGTTTAAAAGGTCCATGAAGAGGAATATGAGAAAGGTGAACAGTCAATAAGAGAAATCGAACCTGAATACGATTGTGTGATTCCTCCTAGTTGCCAGTCGCCTTATGAAATCGAGAAAATCCGCGGAAACGAGAGAGCTTCTGGTTGTTTCAAAAATTGTATCATTTTTTTAAGGCTTGTCCTTACAATGAAGCCCTTTGATTAACTAGTCTTTCTCGAACGCTGAACAGTGTTTGCATAACAGTTTTTATAATTGAGAAAGTTCAAATGCGGAACCGTCTGGTATAAAAAGTATCTTTTATTTCTTTTGAAGTCCTTTTTCACCCTTATCAAGAGAGCTTTGAATTTCAATCCATCTTGAGTAGGAAAAAATATCTTATCGAACGCTTAACTTTCGAAATTACTTGATTAAAACTCAGCTTATTCTGGACATGTTACAAATCCGTTTACATTTAAATCCCTTTGTTTCAGAAAAGTTCTACAAATAAATGGGTATTTCATGTCTTTCGATCGCGATTCTATATACTTGCAAGAAACGCATTTATACAACCATTCTTAACTTAAAGAAATACACACAACCTATTTCTCTATTGCATCTGTTCAGTGTGCTTGTTTTTAAGTGCATCTTTTCTATATATCAGAAAAATATTTCACGAAATTGTACTAGCTTGTTTTTAGACTGAAAGAAAGCAAAGAATTAAATTTTTTACTATTGTTTGTTAAAAGCTCAAATTGATAGTCAGTCAGGAAAATACTGGTATTCAATTTGTTGTTTATTAAACGAACTTTAGACTTTTTAGAAATCTCTAGACTATAGATTTTTATTTGAAAAAAAATTGAAACTTATCATATAGACACGTATAACCTCTTTCAAGGATGTTTGCAGAGATTTTGACGACGATGTAGAAACAGGGTTCTTTTTAATTCCAGCAAATTTTTCTTTGTGTCTAATTACCTGGTTCCTACGTACATAACACATGTAAAACAGACACATAATCACAGTTTTTCAGACATGAAAGACAATTTTAGAAATCTTCCCTATAAGACGATACAAATCTTTCTGTTTGGGACATGTCCCAAATTTCCCCGTCACTCAGTAGTCTCAGTACGTGAGTAAAAGACAATAGCGTAACATCATGTTTCCAAAACACTAGTTTCTTCGAAATATTTTCAATATTTACCTTCAATTTTCTTTCTTTCTTCATCTTTATTATATTAAGAAAAACTAGCACGAACAAATATTGAAGAAAAGAATAAGAAGATGAAAAAGAAAGGACAATATTTATGCTATGATCGTGTCCTGATGGTAAATTAAATTGTTTTTTCTAATTGAAAGAGGAAAATGTTTCGAAGAAAGTGTTGAATGATTTTAAACTGACATTTGGAAAAACTCAGTTTGAGAACGGTCTATCAAGTGTTTCGAAGAATCTTAAAGGTATGTTTAATTTTAGCCGTTATTTTGATTTAAGAATCCTTTTGCACTTCGTTGTATGAAGTGTGAATTCAAGCATAGTATATAGACTATGATTCAAGTTTAACACTTAGATTACTTGAGATCCAGGCAATTTCAGTTTTCTCGATCTAAAAGGGATATTGTATAAGATAGAAGGCCATATTCATTTCATCCTTTGCAGGTTAGATAATTATATAAGTATAAGGTTATTCACATTTTCCTTCAATATAGGTACATTGCGACATAGTGAAAATAGAATCTGGTTACTTCTTTTTATAGAAACCATCTTGTTTAGACATGTCCTAATGAATATAATAGAAAGGAGGAGCGGTTATTAAACGTAAATAGTGATGATACGTGAACGAGGAAGGGTTTACTCATTTCCATCTGGTTCAACTACATCATTTCCTTATCGCACGTCAAAAAAAATAAGATTAGAAATTTAATGACATCACGACAGTAATGTGAGTGTTTGCGGTTATTCAATCATGACGTCGTAAATGATATAGTTTAAAGGACATTAAAGGAGATATGTTTGTCACATTTTTAACAGTCTGAATATTGCTTCTCGATTTCATCGAAACCAAATGTTCCTTTGATATTTGTATCGATATTGACGCTGATAAGCTTTTTTAGGGCAAGAAAGAAAGCCTTGATGGTAACATGCAGTTACCTGGCTGATTGAGTTTGAGAGATTTAGTCCGAATTAATTTCATATTGTTGATTTTGAGAAATGAGCACTTGAACTATATGAAATGGGTATATAAATTGTTGATATATGATAGTTGTAAGTCCCGAGTTATAGTTTGTTGTTATATAAATACTCTTTTATATCTTTTACATCGAGGTTCTGTTTTACTGGATTTCCTGACAGTTTTTACGACATTTAATGCTGTAGTTGTCCAGCCGAAATTGTGTATATACATTTAGAAAAAGGTTTGACCTTAAATTAACAACCATTCATTTAAGTTTCTATTTAGGAAACACGCAAAAATTATAATATTCACACATACGAGTATATATTTACTAGTAACTTTACTAGTGTTATCTTAGATATAATCTCTGTTTAATATATTTTGCTTATCTCTAAATTGAAATACAATACTGTATCATCTAAATGAAAAGTTAGTGATATAAACGAAAAATGCACAAAACTGCTTCATTAACAAACTTTTAAAAAACATTTTTCTGTGATGGGAATTTAATTAGTCGTTCGGTGTTCTTAGTTTCTTGTCTTTTTGATTTTAGTTGTAGAAGAATTTATATGTGGTAATGTTTATTGTTTTAGCTGTTTACACAGTCTTACAGTTGATTGGTTTATCAAAGTGTTTGTTTCAATGGATTATTGCAAATTTAGCTTTAATTGTCAGTATGAATATAATGTATATTTGATAAGAAAAGCAGATCGGTAACAGAATTTTTATAATTTTTCGTCTATAAAAGTGGTCTTTACTATGAAGATAGACATCTTTTCAATTATAAATGACAATGCTGTTTTCGCCATATTTAAGATAAACCATCTCAATAACATATTGTGATAGGTAAACCCACATCAATATTGATAAATGTTTATCAATCTCCCTGTTTCTTGTGACCAAATTTAATATTCAAACATCTATGTTTGCACTTGTAGATAGAAAATCAGCGCAAATCCGCATTTTCAATAAAAAACATTGATTATCTAATCCCCGATTGTGAAAATCGTTCTTTGTTCGATATTGTGTAGTGCAAACATTACTTTTAGCAAGTAAATTGTTCATTAATTGTACCCATCTTTCGATGGTTTTTGACTTATTTACTTCGGGTTATATTATTGTATGATTCACACATTGATTAGGCACGGACTACTATATTACTTCTATATTATATAGTAGTCCGTTGTATTTTATTTCCAATTGAAAAATGGTCTAATTTATGCAATTGGAGGGATCGTCACCATCATCGTTCCAATTTGAATTAACCTAAAAGAATTGGGCTAAACCTGGTTGTTTGTAGAGGAATTTGATGTAAAACACAACATCGCAATCTTTTATCTTTGGGTGAAGTATGGACTGTTGAAGATACGAACATTTACGAGAAGAAAAACAGTGCTTATGAACATGAATTTCTTTTATAAAGCGAAACGCTAAATATCAAAAGAAACTCAACAAGTACCACCCACTTTAGATAATAAGGGATGTTTTCGAAAAAAAGTAGATTTCATTTTGTTGCCCTGTTTCTTCTCTCTTTCTTTGATCTTTTTGCGAAACAAACCTTTTAACTATGTTAAACACGATTGAAATTGTTTATATTTCCTCCGTGATATAAAAATAATGATGAAATAACACTTTTGAGATGAAATTTGTCAGTATTGCTATACGTTACAATATGATGGATCGCATGAATTTTGTCAATAAAATAGATCTTTTTGCAAAAGAAGGGCTCGTAACGACCTTGAAATGGTTTCTCCATGTAAGTATCTTTTACTTCTAATGAATGTTATTAGAGTGAAATCAGATCTGTTCAGTTCTTATTTCAATAGAGTAAAAACGTCAGCAAATTGACAATGATTAACTGGAAATATTTTTTTGGTAAATATTTTGCCATGATGAATCTGACTGTTTTACTTGTTACTACGGTTTTGAGTTTTGGAGAATTTTCAAATTATGACATATTTTGGAATAACTAGTAATATTTTTGAACTTTCAGAATTTGCGTATGCACTCGTGACACGCCAATTGGTTGTCAACATCCTTGTTAAATTTTATGAGAATTTTTTTGAAAAGAGCATGGAGTTGATATCTCTGAAGTTTTTTTATCAAAGGAAGCAAAATAATTTTCACTTGCATATGATTCTATCTATAGACATCTGACTAGCACAAAATTAGGAATGTTAGGATTTTTTCGAGAGATTTCAACAATATATTAAGCAAATTCTACATATCTTGATATATCTAAAAAATAAAATAAAAATAAAATAAAATGTTTTTTAAAAAAATAGTGTATCATAAAAATATTATGTAATGCTTTTTTAAAAATGCATCATTTCATAGAACAGAAAAATGCTAAGAAATACAAAAAATAGATTGACAGAATAGACGGTAGACAAGCACAGCGATAATAAAGTGTATTTCAACACAATATATATAGTTGCTATGTTTCTGCTACTAGAGGGTGTTTGGTCTCTTACATTACTGTCAACAACATGAATATCACTCGTGGTCGTGAGATGACATAAAAGGTCGTTACTTCAATTATGCTCTTTACGAAACGTCATACAATCCCTTTTACGTGATATTAATTGAGTGAGTGTAGGAGTTTTCGTTGAAGAAATTTAATTTGGTTTTCAAATGTTAGTAAAATCAACGAGGTTTTTAACGTATGATGGTGTTATATGGTATGTATTATAGCCTGTTCCAACATAATAGGCAGTTTTATTTTATTGCGTTTAACTTTCTCAATCCGTTTTAGCTAATTCTTTCGCATAATAAATTTCGAAAATGAAAAAGAATTGCATTCATAAAATGAAAAAGAATGAAATCATTCTTCTTTATTTAGAATGAAAATTTGTATGCCACCTTATCCGGTGATCGTTAGCTGATTTCAAGAATGTATCAATTTTTTCATATTAGCTCCATTTTTCTTGAATCCACGATATGAAATGAATACATTCTAGAGATTAGCTAAGATCACCGAATAAGGTGACATACAAATATTTCCTTTTTTATTTTCAGAACGCAATTGTTTTTTCAAAAATAAAAATAATCAAATAATTTATCATCTGTTAAAAAATTAGCTTAAACGGATAGAAATTGACAAAGAATCCAAAAAGAGCTGTTTTTCTGAAATCGACTATAGTTGTTTTGTGTTTATTTCATTGTTTATTGATTATATCTTCTATAATTGCGAAAACTTACTAAAACTATCTCAATCTATACGAACTCTGTTTCTTATTCCAGGGACAAAAGATAAGGTTTATGAGCGCCAAGCGCCAGTAATTATTGTTTTGGGTTGGAATCAAAATGTTTCATTTTCTGAAATTAACTTCTCCATGGTCACATAAAGAAATATCTAATAAAAATTAAAGAATATATTGATCCAAATAATGTGATATATTTAATTTAATTAAAATATGAAAATATTTTCATGAAGAATACAGAATAATTGGAATAGTAAACGTAAACAACTAAGTAGAAATGAACTATATAACGGTTTAAAGGTTTTACAACAAAAATGCTGTCTTTTGTTTGGTGACTCGAGTGAAGATTTTAGTACGTATTATTTTGACTAATTTGAGTTAGCAGGTAGATTTGTTCACTTAAAACATTGTCTTTATGACGTTGACAAAATTTTTAAATTTTTGAAATGGACAATTAGACCCTTATTGATGTAATTATAAATGTTATTTTGACACAATCCCTTAAGGTCTTTTTTAATTCCGACGTAGGGCGTGGGAATATTTCTTAAATTTTAGCCAAATATTTGCCCCCCCTCTAATCTTTCGGTAAATATTTGACTCCCCCTCACAAAGTCATGAAAAGGTTTGACCCCCCCGCCTCTAAGTCATAAAAAGAAATCCCTTCCTCCACAATTTGAAGCAGAAAATACCCTCATTTTACGATTTCAAGCAGAAAAGATGTTTCTTGTTGCACAATTCCAGTAACGAAGACCCGCAAAAAACATGTCAGTGCCTTATCAATGAAGGGACATTTAGTAAAATCGTTTCAAGGTTTTAAGAAGACGCACAATTTTGTGTTAAAACTGCGATGACTGTCATGACTAGTCATTTTCTTTAAAAAGTATATTATTTCTCCAGACTTACCACATTGAATTTGAGGTAAATCAAAATTCCACTACTGTATTATTTTACAGGCCTCTCAGCACTATTTCAAACAAAATAGTTGTAAAAAATTAGAGATCTGGTGGATGGAATGCACAAACAAACAATGATATTGCCAATGGCTGGATAAGTTTATGAAACTCAGCACTCTGATATGTGCACAGAGTCCATACACTCACCGTGGTTAAAGAAATTTTTGAAAATCAGAGCTCTGAAATGCCTAAAAAGCACTTCTTATAGATGAGAAATGAGAAAAAAATAACAATTTTTACTCTCAGAGATCAAATTTCAAGACTTTTCAAGACTCGCAGATTAGGAAAGAGAAAACATTAAAATGTCATTTTTTTTACCCCCCCCCCCCCCATAAAAGTTAGCAAAATAATTTGAACCCCCTCATACTGTTTTCACCCCCTACGTCTGAATTAAAAAAGACCTATCCCTTACTATCAATTTCATTTATAAGTTACATACAGCAGTACCCTTTTATTAAAACGATTGAAACCTATTTTGCTCTGATTTCCTTCTTCTTTCAACATGTTAGATATGGTTTCGAGTGTCATAAAACATAATGGTCAGTAGAAGTATAATTTTTACTGTATATGATTATGTGATATCCATCATAACTCGAAATCACAAAAACATATAATTCATTCATGCATTAATTCATTAATTCATCTTCCAAAAATATTCTAGTTTTGTTATTGGAGAATGTTTTTTACCCTTACTGAGAAATTAAAGCACTAACAGAGATGAAAAGAGCCTTCAATTTTAAGCATCAGAAGGAATTGAAGGATAGCATCAATGACTTCTATTTCAATTTGACTTCTTGAGGCGTGGCCTCATTCTCTGATTATTTCATTTCCTTCTTTTACTCCCTGTCAATATTCGCATGGAAAAATATATTCCGCAGATAAAATTTTATATTTTAGCTTTTAAGTTTATATATATTTGCTTCCTTTTGCAAATAAGATCGTTATTACTAGTGAAAACTAGTGAATTATTTTAAATGGCATTCTACAGATTTTCTGAAAATAGGGGTTTTAGCTGGTGTACAAATTTGCTTATACAAAAGCACAACGTCAAAAAAAACAAATGACAAGATTATAGTAGTAATAATTCAAACGATTAGATGAATATATGGTGCAGCATGGTATACAGAGTGTAATAAGCTTATGGTAGTATGTTCCACGATATTGTTTAACTAAACCAGATATTTTTAGCATAGAGCGAATAAAGTTGGTGGATAGTTTACACTTATTAGAATCTGTCGTCAATCAGATGATACGGCATGAGTATACGTAGGGAGATGACAATAGGGCATGCTTTAGGCTTTAGGTAATGAGTTTTTTGTATTATCACGCGGCGATCACTTTGGTGAAAAAAGTAAACATCAAAACAAATACCAGAACTAATGAAACTATGAAATATGGTTTTGTAGTAAAGTTTATCGACTCTCAATTTTCGGCAAGGCCAGGCGCCAAAGGGGGGAGGTGACATGGGATGACACCCTCTGGTCCCTGCAAATACCGACTCCAGTCGGACAATCCAGAAGTATTCTTCAAAACACCTCCCCCTTGGATTTTTCGCAGGTGCATATTTCTGAAGTCCACATAAATACTTTATAGTAAAAGCTCGATAAGATCTTATAGGATACGTTTACTTAAATGCATTGCAATACCAACTACATTATCTCAAAGTTCCGTGCTACCTATCACGTTGTGCCTTAATGAGGTGAAAATATATAAACAACATTATCGAATTCTGAAGATAGATCAACAACGGATTAAGGGGTAGCAGGATTAACAAATCAGAAAGATAAACCGAAATTTTTCATCAATCAATCTCCAGCCATGCTGAGTTAAGTACGTGATGATGTGATAAGTAAGATGTTTTAGCATAATTTAACAAAATCGAATTGATTTCATGTTTATCATCTTACTTTTCTGATGAAGTATAATAAATAAACAATAGAGTAAGCTATGACTCTTTTAAACTGTTTGTTGCGTGCACCGATGGAAATGAATTAACATTATCCAGACTTTGGAATCAGGGTGACCCCCACTCGCATTAAAACGTTTGCTATTTTTTGATTGGTTTAATATTTTGAGTTGAAGTTTTCTGGCTATTCCTATAATTTATCTAGCTATATGTTCCATACATTTTGGGTGAAAATATCTATTAAATGGACTGGCAGCGGTACTATTTCCCAGGTAGGTATTTACTTGTTGTATG
>JAUKPT010001442.1:0-15315 GCA_032273505.1 Nanomia bijuga
TTCATGGTGTAGTAGCATCAATTGTAACGCCTTCCCACTATGTGAGAAATAACAATGTCATTTATTTGATACTTACTCGTATATATTTAAAAACGCACTTTTTTCATTGGGGTGATCAAAATCGCACTTTGATATTTGTGCATTTTAACACGCGTAATACAAAATTATGACAAATGGTATATGCATCATGCGTAATGGGGGAAAGCACACCATTCACTATAAAAACACCTTCCAGGGCAGTTAATATCGTATTGAAATTATCAAAAAGGCACCTAAATAATGATCGAAATAGCACTTTGAAAACATGCAATTGTAACAAAATTGACATCTAATAATTGCTTAGAAATTACATGCACTGTAGGTTAACTTTTTTACTGTCAAATTTTGAAACAATCCAATTCTATGAGAGTAATTATCACAATCTTTCATTTAATAAACAAATCATGCATGAAATTGTATATAACTAAAAAGGGTTTGCTGGAAGAAGGTAGATACTGATTAAGATATGGAATGGCATCCCCATTTGCGGTTCAAAAAATTCCAAATTTATTAGTTTCATTTACCGAAAATTGCTATCAGACTGGAGAATCAAAGCAAGTTGGGTAAAATCGTCGAGAAAGAAAACATTACCAAACATACCACAATGCTTACTGATGGCACTTATCAAGGTTTAATTTAAATGTTTTGAGATATAATAGTGAGAATAAATTGTCAAATTTTACCACCTGGTACATCATCTGTAACCCAAGACCAGATAAATTCCTCCACGATGAATTTAGAATCCCCAGAATGTAGGAAATAAAAATAGAAAACTATAAGAGAAAATGTGAGTTGTATCAAGATAAGTCGAAGAAAAACTCTGCTCAACCAATTACGCCTGATGAAGTGCCAGACTTTCTTACAGTAGATTGAATAAAAGTTGATCTCAAATACATGGAAGTATGGAAGGATCCAAGTATTTAGAATTATGAGAAGCTGCTGAAAATGATCATAAAGAAAAATAGATATTAAATGAAGAAAATATTCTGAAGAAGGACAACCAAAAAGATATTTATCTAATTTGCAAAGAGCAGTGTGTTTGACAACTGTGTCAAAACAATGTGGTGTGTGTGGATTCGTTCTTAAATACAATTGTATCAATTGTACTCTTTTGTAATATCATGTTTAGTTATTTGAATTTAAAACTAATAATTTTCAATAAAATATCTAATTTATCTTTATTGACTTATTTTGTCATTCTTTTCTTTTTGTTACCATTGTTTTACACATAAATTGTATTTTTTTGGTAATATTGATAGCTGATAATAGGCACTTATCAGAGATCAAAAAGGCACTGGATACCATGCGTTACTTTTATGATGATACCTTTGATGACAGCAACATAAAATGAAAATGTAATGTCTTAAAAGTTCCAAGAAACATGTAGGTACCTAGAAATGCTCTTATACTTAAGTTTTTTTCCGTAGTATTATCCCTAGGCAATGGTTTCCTTGAAAATCACTATTTTACCATGTATAATTTGCGCAATTAAATCCAAACCATCCAATATTTTGGTGCTAAAACGTCTAAAATCTATCTTAAAAAATATCAAATATCATGTTAAGTGCGCCTTAATTTGACCTGTGTATTCTTCAATTTCAATTTTTCTAAAAGTGCCCTTTTGGACCACTGATGCCCTTTTGATCTTAGAGTACCTGTAACAGACAATATCGCCATTTACAGCCAGTAAAATAAGGTATTGAGAGGTAATTATTTTGGTTGAAAATTTCTTTTCTTGGAACTGCGATCCAAATTACTATAAATATGGTATCCATGGTTTCCTCACCCCTGATTTATTCTAAGATAGTTCAATTTTAACATTTTAATCTCTTCAGGGAGGACTTTACACCAAGGGCATAAACTGTTTGCAAAATAATTATTTCAGAGGGGAATATCAATGTAATGATAGTCACATAATTCGATTGAATTATTATCTGCAGTTTAGTTCTTCTCTGTATGACTATTCTCATACCTACCGGACCTACTATATTTTCTATTATCTCCTATATTTTAGTGAATTAAGAAATTCCTCTCTTTTCTATACTATATTTTTAGCAAAGTCTCCTATAATCATCCTATATATCTCATAATAACTTTAAATACGATTCACATACTCGGATAAGAATAATTCAAACTTATTCAGGCTGCTTATTTAAAAATTTTGCCATTCAAATATGTTGGTGGCCATCTGAGAGCATTAACCTTACTAAAAAATATACACCGGGAATTGTATTATTGAATAGTGGATAAAACTTTATATGCATGGGTTAATAGTATGCTATGATTTATTCTCTCTGTTATTTTCATGTGCAGTTAATGATTTAAATACAATTTTTTGAGAGTAATGTACTAGAAAATTCAGATTTACTGTTGTACTAGGAATCTTATTGTAGTTTCCTCTGGGAAATTAAGAATTTACTGAAATGTACTGGGATGGACTAGGATTTGAAAAAAAATAAAATCCTAAAATGCCTTTTTATGGTTTTGAAACTCTGGATTTAGGTGATATGGAATGCTCATTGACCACCATACTCCTATAATTCTCCTATGAATTTGTGATTTGTCATTAATATATGCAGTTTAGTTCTTCTCTGTATGACTATTCTCATACCTCCCAGACCTACTATATTTTCTATAATCTCCTATATTTAAGTAAATTAAGAAATTCCTCTCTTTTCTATACTATACTACTTTCTATACTACTCCTATAATTCTCCTATGAGTTTGTCATTTCTCCTATAATTCTCCTATATATTCATCATTTTTCTCCTATAGGAGATAGATATTCTCCTGTATTTTTGCTAACATCCTCATATTTTCTTAACTTTTGACCCAAAAAGTGGCTGGGAGGTATGTATTCTGTCATAAATGCATTTATGTAGGTAATACCTTACCTTGCAATCATTCATGATGCAATCATCAGTTAAGCCTAGGTTTTCTAATATGGTCATTAATTTGATGATGATTTGCTGGCATTGTGAAAGTATTATGGAAGTAATTATATATGATGCATGATGTTTATTTAGAACAACACTGGACAACAAGGTTTCTGTATTTAGTTTAAAATTAATGTAGATAGTACACAGAGTAGAATACGAAGACATTCTTTAGTCTCATTTGCAGACGTCTAGCTGTTTCATATAAAAAAAATATTTTACTACTTTGGCAAGAGTTTTTCCAGTTATATTTTAACAGCTGTGTTATAATATATTTTTTTAGCATTTAATTCTTCCTAGCCTGTCAACAGGCAGTATTAACTGGCATTCCTGGTGTTTAAGTGTATCAAATCTTCTTTGGAATGATGCTAAAAAATAAAGTGAAATTTTTCACTACATAACATTTTATTTTTCTTGCATTTACCAAACAAAGTATTGAAAGTGTTGAAAAATCCATTGCATCTGGACATTCAGGTATTAAAGGCTTCGGTTTTTCTATGGAATTTGATATGTTTAGTTGGCCAAATGCTAGTTTTCTGTGTTACAAAGCACCAATGCGTTCTAGGTGTTAAAACTGTTGAATTTTCCGAATTTTCAAAAGATTGTTTTTTTTCACTTCCTTAGAAAACCTGGGATATATATTTATACCTTTACCTTTAATAAAGTTACCTTTAGTAATACCTTTACCTTTAGTAAAGGTCTTGAATTAACTAATTAACGACTAGGCATACACTTAAAGTTAAAAAAGGTTTAGATCAATTTATTGCTATTGCGTTCCCCATAACATGCAATATACGTGTATGTAGGCATTTGATAGATTTCGGTCGCCAAATAAAGGTTTAAACAGCTAGCAGTCTTGTCCTTGACCTTTTGTCATTTTACATGGCGATAGATATTAAAAGAAACCATTACAAACTGTGCAAATATCATTAACTGTCATTTTGATATTCAATGTACGTAGACAATAAGAGCAGTTAGTGGCAGTGTAATGGCTAGTTGCATTTATTTAGAATAAATGATTCTAAAATACACTTTAGTGTTTATATTACTCTAGAGTAATTATCTATGTTGAATACTTTTGTTACTTTTGTTTCAAATTTAAAAAAAAATCAGTTTTAGCAGTTTTCTTACTTATTTTACTGGGCTTTCATGGATTTCTTAATAATCTTTGATTTGTGTAAGATGTTTTTGGAGATATAAACATCACAATTCATCAAAAATAGATCAGAAAATTTGTTTTGTATGAGATCAAAATATTTTGTTTCCTTGTGCGCATATTTTCAGGGTTGTCAGTAGTGGTGGTGACAGGGTTATTAAGAGCTTGTAAAATTTATTATTTTCTGAAAAAGTAAATTGAATTCACATTAATTTTTTAACTTGAATTAAAAAATGTAACTTTTGTTCATTGACGTTTTATTTATTTCGTTTTTACAACACAATAACATTTCTGCTGATTCAGATTTGATTTGTTTTAGTAAAAATACATGCAGATTGTCTGGGACATCTTACCAAAATTCTGGATTTTTTCTGGGAAATATCTTGAAAAAGTGATAAGAAATCTTGGAAATTCTGTGAAATTTTATGAAAAAAAGTATTATCAACCCTGAATGACTTCCTGGCATAGGGTATTTTGGGCTGGCAACCCTGTATTTTTGCCATGAATTAAAAGAAAATGTAGTAAAATAATTCATATTAGATTTTGGGTATTTCATTTTATAGTTATGAACTCTGGCAGTAATAATCATTGTTATTTCATCTATTTAATTCCATGAATCTCTTTATCAATACTCTTGATACAAAAGAATTTTAAAATTAAAGATTGAATTTTATTCTTTTTAAGAAGGATACAGGCTTGGTTAATGCTGCAATGACCTCTCTTGACCATTCTTAGGAAATAAATTTGCTATTTTGTACAGCAGACCATGAACCTGAGAATGAGAGGTCTGTGCTCCATCTGATTTCATAACATCCTCTATACAGAAAAACAATTTCCAACTACGAAGCATTTTAATCTTATTTTTCTTTTTCAATGTCTTATTATCATTACTAATCCCTTCTCAAACATACAATAGCTATCACACATTGTAAACGCAAGATAATCGACGAATAATAATATTTAAAGACATAAGTGATTCTATCCTTTATTAATCCTTCGGTAAACACAACTTTTGAATGTATTTGTTTCTAATAACAAAGAAAGATATTTACCATCTCTCAGAGAAGGATTTTCCATCTAATTGAATGCGTGGGAGCAAGGAAAACAATGAGTGTTATCATTGTCATCGAATTTTCCACTCCGTTGTTGTCTTCTGTTGAGCAACATTTAGCAGGACATGTATAATTGATTTTTGCATTTCTGGAAACGTTTAGAGTAGTCTCGAAACTATATTGAAAACGATTCATTTTTTCAAAAAATAAATGTTGAAATTTTGTGCTTTGATGATTTTACATTTATTTTCAACTTAAAATCACTATATTTTGTTTTCTTTAAATGGGGGGATTCCCTGGGGTTTCCTCTACTCATTAAAACCACTTGGTACTTTCTAGTTAAAATGTATTTCTGCTTTTCCCGCTCTCCTCAGCAATCTAAGTCCTTGTACACATATATCTACCTAAAACATTATACAAGAGAATAAATGAAAATACTACCGTACATCAAGAAAAATACCTAATATAGCAAAAGTAATTATAGCCTTGGGTTAGGAGGTATCCCACACCTTAATGAAATAAAAGTTTTCTCCAAAATACTTTCCTGTTCAATATCAGAAAAACAATGTAAAAATAGTTTTGTTTGAAGAGTCCTAATAATAGTGTAAACTTGATGCAATTTATCTACTAGTTCTAGTGCGACTGGTGTCGTTACTTTATAGGTAATCTGTTGATGTTTGAATGTGTGTAAACATACACAATGAGATAAGTGCAGAATCTTGTTACGATTAGGAGGATTTGGAATCCGTTATCCGTTTTTGGCTAGTAATTGGTAGAAACCAAAAACTAAGAACTTGCCACTTAACCTCTAGTATGAATAAGTAGCAACGTAATTACATCTAGCTCACCTGTTTATAATAGGCACTTTTTTTTCTATTTGTCTGCCAATAGGTTGTTTTTCAGATTAAACCAGTTATCATTTCAATGACTAATAATATTGATAAACATTCCGTAAGCCTCTGTCCATTTCGTCATTAATTGACATCATGGTCATATGAATATATTTCCATTTGACAAGTATAAGCTGTTCAGTAAATTATTTGCTGCCTTAATTAATTTCCTTCATTGAGAGGTGTTTTAAGTTTTAGTCGAGAGATACCTTGATAAGTCAATAAAAGATTATCTCAAAACCTTTTCTTATTAAGACTATTGAATGGTTTCATATTACATTTTTAATTGGTTAGCTAAAATATATCACCAAAATATTCAATGTTTTTTTTTAAAAAAACCCTTCAAATTGTGTGTTTTAAAATGTATCAGATACTTTCATAATGTAATATTCAACCAGTCAAATACTCTGAATTAGCTAAGTTTTGAGACAAACCCAAAAGAACTAGACAAACAATCGCTTTATGGTATCTCATCGTAGCATTTTGAAGTATCGATTTGATTTTGTTTATATCATAGCTCATAAAAGTTCAGGCCACACCTTGGTTTTTAGAAACATTTATGATCATTAATGTTGTTTAGAAATTGACAGTTTGTAAAAGTAGGACTCTCAAAGCATAACGAAAATATTTGTCAACCCAAACAGGAAATATTAGAATTTCTCCACGAAATTAATTCTTTCTTTAATCTTTGTTCTTAAGATTTAGCTTCACAAGGAATAATGACTTGAGTTATTTGTGAATAAGAAGAAATTCCTACACCCATTATTATATTCAAATCTTTTGACTTAAGTTGTATTTTCTTCGAATGAATGAATTTCTAGTACCATAGTATACAATAAATATTTGGTACAATTGAAGATACAAGATGAAATAATAACCATCTAGATGTCTAAAGAAAACTTTCCCGGTATATTACTTGGCAATGTTTTTCTTTCACACCGAGCAAAAACTAAATGAACTGGCAAAAACACTGAATTTTGTAGCACAACTCAAATGGAATTTTGACAGCTTGTACTTTGTGAGACGCAAATCTTCATAGAATGTTTATCTTAGTGGCATCTAGATCTGGTGCTATTATTGGCTAGAGATTTTTTCTTGACATGGTCTGTGTAATTGTTTGTATAGCGTTTCTCATTATAAGATTCGGACCACAGTAATGTTATTTCAAATGTGGATAAATATGATTAATGTAGTAATTTATTTCATATGAATTACGTGATTTTTGTTATGTTTTCTTGAGTAACAAAATTCCCATTATTGAAAAACCAACACAATTCGGTGCGATTATTGGGTAGTTAGATATTTCTTTAAATAAATATAGTAACTAGAATGGAAGGAATAAAAAATCAATTAAAACTTAATTATAACCTAGTAAATCTGAAGGGTATAGACGTAAACTATGATAAAAATCAATTGGATCTTATCTTAATTTTTTTTAGCTTATAAATATCGATTTTCAGTGAAATTTGATATATTAGGCCCAATTTGGTTCCAAAACTGGGAGATTGGGCCCTAATATGTCCATGGAAAAATGAAAATTATCCTAATATAGGTCTCACATATCTCAAACTATGATGAAAATCAAATTGGATCATACCTTATTGATTTTTTAGCTCATATATATCGATTTTTATTCAAATATGCCATTTTAGGCCCAATTTTGGGTCCAAAAACGGGGGATTAGGCCCTAATATGGCTATGGAAAAATGGGTATTATCCTCAGATATGTCAAACCTTTCTCAAACTATCTTGAAAATCCAATTTGATCTTATCTTAATGATTTTTTAGCTTATAGATATCGACTTTCAGTGAAATATGCTATAATAGGCCCAATTTGGGCCCAAAAACGGGGAATTGGGCCCTAATATGTCCATTGACAAATAAGGAATGTCCTCAGATATGTATCACATATCTCAAACTATGATAAAAATCCAATGGGATCCTATTTTGATGATTTCCCAACTTTTAAATATTGATTTTCATTCAAATATGCCATTTTAGGCCCAATTTTTGACAAATAAGGATGGTTCTCATATATATGTCGCTTATCTCAAACTATGATAAAAATCACATTTTACCCTATCTAAATGACTTTTCAGCTTATAAATATCAGCTCATAAATATGCTATATTAGACTCAATTTAGGGATTTTACAGTGAACTATAGTCATTCAAATAAAATTTATTATTAGCAAGAAAAAAGGGGTCATTTGGGGGATAACCCATTTTCCTGGTCAAACCATTGTTATTAAGAAAAGGTCTGTTAATGACTACAATAGTAATTATTTTAGCTTTCAAATGAAAAAACCCGCAAGTTAAAAGCTTTTTTCGTTATTGAGATAAATGTATTTTACATTTCTGTTGTCCAGGCCTGTTCTATAGTAGGCTTTGCTCCCGTTGCAACAAACGAACATGTAATATTTATTAAGCAATAACGTGATGTTCATTTTCTTATTATTTCCAAACGTGAAATCCAAGTAGTGTTAAACAAACTGCATAACATAACAATTTCCATAAAAGTATATATTAGCGAATCATATATTTACTTGGAAAAAAACATCATCATCGATCTTTTAATTAGTTTTTTTATGTTCCTCGAAATATTTGTTTTGGTGTTCAGCAGTTCATGTTCCGTGCAAAAAGAATTAAATAAAAAAAACATAGCTCATCGCCATCAAGGTTGGAAATTTTGAGGAGTGGTGAAAAAAAAAAATTCAACTGTGAGAAGATCGTTCTTCGTTTCAGGAAACTTACACACTCATATGATATATGTTTATTTAATCATTAGACAAACTATATGAGTTCAGAAATATTTCTCTATTTAATTTGTAAAGAATACATTGTTTAATTTTCACCACTTAACACTTTGTGTTTAATATGATTAGCGATGATTTGAACTTTAATTGATACTGAATAAATCATCGGATTGAATTCATTATGTAGAATTGTGTTTTATGGTATGAAATGTGAGGTGAATCTCAATGCAATGATATATAGTGTTATGTAGTAATTTTGATCATCTTTTTTTACACTGAAGTTATTTGTATAGATACTTATTTTTTGTCTTTTGTGGTCTACTACACTGTATATTACTCCACATATTTTTTTCAAACAATCTAAATTGAAAATATACTAGACCAAAAATTACACGAGGGGTTTTATCACTGCTGGGAAAATCTCATACACTTGATCAAAAGATTCAATTCATCTTAACTGAAAATATGACCTACTTTTTGATGAGTAAAGCACTTCTTAAAAAGACGAGTCTTCTTATGTGTTGCATTTAGATTAAGAATAAATTTGCCATTAGTTTCGTTAACGGTTATACAATCATTTTTGTCAGTCTTGTAACCACCGATCAGTGGCGGATCTGGAGTGTATTCAGTGTATATATAAATACACTTATTTTTAAAGCAAATATTCCTTTTTTGAGTAGAAATAAGATGAATACAATGGTGAATATTCTGGCCAAAATTGCTTATTTATGCCCCAGCCACCAAAATTCCACACTCATTTTTTTTGCCCTGTTTTTTTGCGGTGTTTCGCGGCGTTTTTTCTGACTGATAATTTCACAATGCACGATTTTAAGGTAAAATTGGTAAAAATGTGAAAAAAAGGACTCTTTTAGATAAAATAAAAATTATTTGTTTACTCTACTTAAAATGACCAAAAAGGCTAGAAAAATGCTAAAATTTGCTAAAAATTATGCTTATTTAGGTTTTAGGTTTTTTAGGTTTTGGAAAAATAGCTTATTTATTCGCTCCCCGGGAGGGGGGGGGGCTTCTGGCCAGAATATTTACCGTTGGAAATAACATAAACGAGTTCTGAAATCCGACCAATCTTGAGTGGAATCAATTTTGAAGGTACTCAGAAAAAGGGTTAGATCCGCCACTGCCGATTCCTTCAGAAAAAATTGAAGATGTAGTTTATTTTTCGCACTTATCAAAGATTCATCTGAACAGATATAATTTTTAAACAACATGTTTCCTCCTAGAACGTTCTCAGCTTGATTTCACATACATGCGATACGTTCTGTGCTTGATGAATATTTCATGGTATTGATGATCTGCTACAACTTATTCATATATACACACACTATCATCAGTTCGGTTATGAAAAATTCATCTATAAACTCAGATTTCTCTTTCTGAATAACATCAGATTTTATATCAGGACAGATTTTGAAGATCATGAAGGGTCATTTAATGTATTTTCTTTTTAATAGAAAATCTTTAATTTTGCGGTACTTCAGTTTTTAATCTGTGTGTTATTATGTTTTGAATTATATTTGATATAATATTATATATGGTTTGTTGCCTAATTAGTATGTGTGTGTTTTTTACATTGCGAAGTAATCAATAGATTTTGAAAATAGAACCTGTAATTCCTGATTAAATATGTAACTTAAATACAATTTGATTCTAAATCTGTAATAAAGAACCTTTTGCATTTGCTGGATATATTGATACCAGATTTTAGAGTATGTTTGACACAAGGGTCATTTGAAATGCTTTATTTCTTTTTTATTAATTCTTTTTTTCTAGTGAAGTGAGTAAATGTCACTTGTTGTTCTATATATATATATAATAACCAATGATATTCTTCGTAATCATATAATTGAATAATATTACAGACATGACTAATTGGTCATGTATTCTTTTTGCAGATTTGAATATTGTACCTGCACTTTATGAACTCTTTGCGTATGTTTCAATAAATCATGCTCTTTTTAAAATCAAGACGAGAATTTGTTTAACTCATTATATATATTCAGATGATTTATACATATGAAAATATATATTCATACATATGCTTAATGAATATGATTGATTTTAGAATTTTTACTTGGTTTAATTTAATAGAAATTGATGAATTACTGTGATTTATTTGATTAAGTTTTTAACAATTTCTCATTGGAATCATTTCAATATATTCTCTCTGACCTTGAGATTAATTTAATCGAGAGGTAAATCACTCACTAGAAAGTCGTACGAGATTTCGTGGAAAACAATAGGATTTATGCAAATATCAGTGGAAAATAAAAGAATATTCTTGGATGGTGTACTAGATTTCTAATGAGTGATTCACCCCTCGAATTTAACAACTAATTTATAAATTATAGTAATAGAGTAATGGTCTAGATGAACTTTCGTAAAATTGTTTTTAAAACGTGTATATATTCAGTAGTTGGTTCTGAAAACCGTTTTGCTTATCCTTTATGATGGTAGGTAATGCCACGTGAGGTTGTATCACATGTGAATATGTCATTACAATGTGGACTGATTGGTATTGGAGTTATTTTATTTGTGTTGCACGTAAAAAAACAGCACAGGTGGTTCGTAAAATAACTCTGCTTTATCATTGCAAATGACTTTTCTTAAGGATTCTATGGCAAATGATTATTATTTTACAATAATTTGCATCTTTGATGGTTCTTATCTGCTAAGCTAGCTATAAAACGTTTTAGTTGACTTTATCTTTGAAGTTATTTTTGGTAATTTTTAGCATTGCTAAGAAAATCATTATATCGCAGACTTTGAGTTTCAAATACTTCTTTATGATTTTAAAATACTAATTATTTGATTAACTCTTTGGATGATATATTTATGTATAAATGCTTGTTTTAATTACGGCATCTATCCTTAATTGCCATGTAGATTTTAGGCTAATTAAGCAAGCTTAGCAAATAGTATATTTCTATTCCTATTTCTGTTTATCTTTGGTTCCTTTGTTCACCATTTTACTGGTACTGATATTTTGATCAAATAAAATGCATTGTGTATCTATACTGTTTAATTGATTATTCACCAAAATGTAGGTGTCGAATATGAAAAGTATACATTTGTTGTATAAATGACTAATGCCTGATATTTCAAATTTTGCTGGAAAATAACAACTTTTGAAGAAGTTGTTGAAAAACATCTTTCCTTTAAAAACTGTTGTAGGTGTTTCTTTTCATTCTCTTCTTCATAAATGTTTGATAGCATGCCAACTTTTGCACACAGTGATGTTAAAAAGTATAATGTTACAACTCCCTGCCTACTTTTCTACTGAAAAATAGTATGTATACATGACTAATCTGGTTTTGTACTATTTAGTAGTATGTATTTACTACTGGTATCTTAATGTGTACACTTCTCATTTCTAACACATTTCGTCTGCTCTGTGTGTACAAAAAAGCTTTTGATTACCAAACATATTCAATTATTTTTGTTTTTTTCTTATCGCTAACCATATAACGAAAATCAGATCTTTGTTCAAAATTATCTTTTTTATCTCTTCTCTATAGACATGCAGTAAAAAACAGTGCTTCTTATTGATTCGTTTTCAAAACATCTGTGTTTTCTTGTGAGTGTCGTGTTAATAACTTGCTTTAATATTTATACATTCATCCAACTATTAATTTGAAATGAAATTCTCTTTTCATTGATTTTTAAGTTTTTTTTTACTCATTGAGTAAGGGGAAAATTTCTTTCTGTGTGTGGTCTAGAGAAAGAAGACAGTTTGAGTTGAAGTATTTTTTTTTGGTTTTCGTGTCGTTTTCTTGTTCTATATTTTCTTATACACTGTGAGTTAACATTGTGATAACTTGTCAGATTAATCAGTTCTTGGCATGTTTATAAGATTTAAATTTTGAATATTAATGAAAAGGAATGTTATTTGCTCGTTTTTTTTAGAGTTAATACATAATTTGAGGCAAATTTTGCTTTTTAATATTTGTAAATTTTAATGGCAACCTGGCGTTCTATATTTTGGTTATGGTTATTTTTCAGTTTTGTTTTTTTATTTCCTGATGAATTCTTTTCTTCTATTATTTTATCTGATACATAAAATTCAAGAAAATGTTTTGAAAATAATCCTAAATTTTTCAAAAATATGATCAAAATTAAGGAAATCTTATGTTTATAAGATTAATTTTTGCGTGGTATCTTTTTGATTTTTCACACGTTTTCCATGTATTTATGTAGAATTGAAGTTGTATTTTGCTTTTGATTCAAAGCCCTTATATGTATACATTAAGATCAATCATGTGTTGTATTTAATATGAAAAGTATTACTAATTTTAGCACTTAGTAGCACTTTTTGTCCACTGGTGTTTTTTTTTGTTATAATTTTTGTTACAATTTCCTAGTTTAATACGCAATAATTTGAGCGGCATTTTTTTGTTGAACAATTGACAAAGATTTTTAAAAATTTATATTGAATCATGCTTGTTTGATATCTTAAGAAAAAAGGGTTACTAAAGCTTAGTAATACTTCCAAAATTGCTATTGTGACGAGTACAATTTGATTAGTTGTATCTTTATTTTGATTATTTTGATAAGTTTTGACGTACTGGGACCATTTCCAATTCTTGGTCTTGATACTTTTATCCTCAAGACTCTCTGCAGCAGATCCCATTTTAAATAATTCATCTTGATATTAAAATACAATATTATTAATGATATATTTATTCCAGTATTATATTCATTATTTTTTATATAGACTTTTCACGCTATGTTACCAGCAGTATACTGGATCAATTTCTACATTTTGTTTACCTAAAAGACTAAACGACTATTGCATCCTCCTTATTCGTCAGGATCAATCATTTTTTCTTGCTCATTTGTCTGCACATAAATGCCAAGTTCAACTGTCAACATTGCTGTGGCATTATCTTTCGTGACTCCTCAAAGGTCAAGTAGTTGACCTCCTTCTTCTGTTCGACGAACATGCTTGTTATTACTATATTAGCAGCAGCAATATTTAAGTTCACGTAAGGTTTATCTATTTTTGCTGTTAGATTGTTTAAAGATTTTCATCACGAAGGACCTGATTGGTATATTTAGAAATGTCACAATTTGATGTTTTATTCAAATTGAATATTTGTTTCGTTAACCAATCAGGTCATTCATGATGTAGTATTCAACGAATCGATAGTCTCGATCCGAGTTCACGTTATCATTCACTTGCTGTCAAGGTTGAAAGTGTTTTTGATTGTTGTTGCTCTTTGTTGTTGTGTGTTCTTGTGCCAATTAATGTGAAAAGGTGTTGTTGGTGACTGAGAGATGTTTGACACTTGATGTGAGATCAGTAATCATGATTACACACCCACACACGATTGCAAGATATTGTATTGTGAGTTGTTTGGCACTTCTAATCTCTATATTGCAAAGCCCTGTTGGGTATAGTGAACTTGCATTACATTCAATCATTTTATTGGTACAAAAACCATCTAGCTTCTGTTAACTTTTCACAATATTCACTTCTTACTCGGAATTCATTTGCAGGCAGACAATAGCTATTGGTGCATGTTGATCATGATCACACACCCACACACGATTGCAAAACATATTGTATTGCGCACTGTTTGGTACTTTTCAAATGCAGAATTGGATACTCGGACACTTCGGGGTAACTGCGTTCAATCAAACTTAAAACCCTTTTATCTCGACTCTCATTCTCAGAAGATAGATTGAATAATTTTAGAGTATTTGGATATTAGATATTGGTTAGGTTGACAATCCTGAATTCTCTAGAAAAATGTTGAATATCGTAGTGTCAGTAAATAGACATGGAATATCAGAAAACTGTGATGTAATCAGTTATCATGATCACACGCCCACACACAATAGAAACACATCGTATTGCTCACCGTTTTGTCATTTCTTCATCTCAGTATTGAGTACTCTGAAAGAGCTGGGTAAACTTGGCACCAATCTATCCCTTCTATTTTCTTTGCTGAACATAGATTGATGATCTATCAGTATATGAATAATGGATATTGGTTAAAAATGTTGATTATCAGAGTTTCATTAGTGGAATTGCTGGACGATAATCAGAAAACCATCACCCCCTTAGATGTCATTCCAATAAGGTTTTAAGTGTTTAACACGATTGCAAATAATATTACATAGTTGATGAAAGAGGTTATAGATGGGCTAGGTCATAACAACTTCAATGCACGCTCAGCTAGTCTGTTTGATAGTTAGTAAATATCTTAATCTTTCTTACCTTGATACATCAATTATTTGTTTGTTTATATTTTAGGCCATCCCCCTTAGACCTCAATCCTGCATACAATCCTCCTCCTTGATTCTATTAGTCATTTCTCATCACAGCCTATGGAAAAAGGACAAAAAATTTCTGCTTAACTATAGATAATATGAAAAAGTATATCAAAGTCATTGTGATTTGAGGGCTGTGAATGGCCACACCGACCTAGTATCTTCAAAAACAAGGAAGAAGCAGTTTTTAGTACCC
>JAUKPT010001443.1:0-15313 GCA_032273505.1 Nanomia bijuga
TGATATCTATTACACTATTAGGGTAAGTGTTAAAGAATACTCACAATAAATTTAAAGGCGTTATCACGATTATTTTAGAAATAATGAAGGAAAATGATATTAGATCGCTATGTGTCACATATGTTCCAATCAAAACACTAACCCTAAAGTAGGATCAATGTCAAACCTAAACTTGAATATATATGTCAAACAATTAAGGATATCTAACCGAGAACTTAATTCTACACCTTGATATCTATTACACTATTAGGGTAAGTGTTAAAGAATACTCACAATAAATTTAAAGGCGTTATCACGATTATTTTAAAAATAATGAAGGAAAATGATATTAGATCGCTATGTGTCACATATGTTTACTATATATTGCATTTTTGCTTCATATATAGCAAACTAAGCGTCGAAACACCTTAAAATTCTGATTGTTTCTTATTCAATACATCATCTAGAGGAATATCAAGTTTCAAGGTGTACAATGAATTTTTTGTTGAGATTTTTGTCGTTTTTTGACACATTATCGAACATTTTTGCACTTTCTGAGGTTAAGTTTCAACTTTACCGGCTTGCGTAGCCAAAATACTTCGTGATAGGGCAATGAAATTTATTGTGCACAAAGCATAAGGATTTGTTAGGTTGTACTTATAATTACAAGTTCATAACACAAAGTCTTCAGAAGTTATGATCAATTACGCAAAGTAAAGTCTAGATTTTTCCGACTTTTCTTACAAAATCATGAATTCTTGTTATATGATGCGTTTTTGCCTTATAACTTGCAAACTTATGGTACAAACACCTTCAAATTCCGACTGTTTCTTACTTGATACATCGTATAGTGGTATATCAAGTTTCAAGGTGTACAATAAAATTGTTGTTGATATTTTCGTCGTTTTTTGACACCTTATCGAAAGTTTTCACAATTTCTAAGGTTAAGTTTTAACTTTACCGCCTAGCGTAGCCAAAAAACTTCGTGATAGGGCAATGAATTTTTTTCTACACAAAGCGTAAGGAGTTGTTAAACTGTACTGAAATATACAAGGTCATAGAACAAAGTCTTTACAGGTATGATCAATTACGCAGAGTAAAGTCTAGAGTTTTTTTTGCTTTTCTTACAAAATCATCAATTGTTGTTATATCAAAAATAACACGAAAAAATTTATTTGCTAAAATATCTTTCGAAGCAATTAGATAAATGATTTAAAAGCTTGGGTGCTTCTTAAAATATAATATCGTTTCATTGAATTTCATTACTTTTGAGAAAGTAGTTTTTGAGTTAAACTACCCCAATCGACCTAAAATAAAGAAAAAATTGCTTCATGAAATATAGAATTTCTTGAAAAGCTTTTGAAATTTTCGTGCAAATGATTTGAAATTTTTTGTGCTTCTTAAAAAGTTTCTTCACATTTATCTCATTAAATATCATTGCTTTAAAGTAAGTAGTTTTTGAGTTATACTACCCCAATTGATCCTTTAAAGGCTAGCTGTTATAGACTCATATTTCGGTAAATATCAACAACTCATTAGGCTATGTACAAAACAAAGTTAAGCGACCTAATGATCTATGATCGTTTTGTTACGGTTCGTGACTGTCCTCGGACACCAGGTGTACGCCCAGTCAAGCAGGATTTGATCCATCGCTTTTCGCAGTACATTAAAAAGGCCTTTATGTTGTTCGGGATTATTTTGCCTGATTACATTAAATTAACGTTAGCTTGCATGACCTGATATAATAAAGTTTTTGCTTTATGAAGTATTGATTTTCTTAAATAACTCACGTAGTATCTTTGTAAATGAAATGTAATTTTAGGTGCTTCTTGAAATATAAAATTACAATAATTTCACCAAATTTCATTATTTTTAAGAAAGGAGTTTTTGAGTTATACTACCCCAATCGACGTAAGCAAAAAAAGAATAAATTTTTCCTTCTTTAGATATCGATTTTCTAAAATAACTTTCGTAATATCTGGGTAAATGAAATGAATTTTCATTTCCTTCTTGAAACATAGAATTACAATAGTTTTACCAAATTTCATCATTTTTAAGAAAGCAGTTTTTGGGTTATACTACCCCAATCGACTTAAAATTAAAGATAATAAATTTTTGCTTTATAAACTTTCTTTTTAACAAAATGAATATATACATATATACAAAAATAGATAATCTAGTTGGGATTTCACCCTCATAGTATAGAGTTGCTCCAACGTTGAATGTTATCAGTGGATAATTTTGTGACGGTTTAACGACCAATTTTCTCTAAACTTTTTTCCACAGTTGCTGCATCTGTAGCATTTCTTGCCGTGTCCTCTCGTTCCTGAAAGAAAGAATTTTTTTATAAAGTAAGAATAATTCTAGAATACAAGAATGCAAGGTTAAAAGGAAGGTGACTTGCCTCTTTTAACCACTCTCTTTCCTTTGGCCTTTTCTTCTTCCTCATATTTTTCTTCCCTCTCTGTTTGGGTTATGTGGCCTAGAATTTATGTAATCAATTCACAGAATAAAATTGACCAAACAGACTGTACGCACTTTATTTCAAAAGTACATTGAGAAAATTTACTTACATTGCTCTAGAATCACTCGCGCTTCCTTGAGGAACGGCAAGGTAATGACTGAAAGGAATAAGTTGGAATGGAAATAAATACAAAAAGTAACGACCTAGAGTTTAAATCCAATATGTTTCAAAAAATTTATGTGATAGCACAATATAATAACGATAATAACGATAATTTGTGTTTTTACCATCGGTTGATATGCCCCTCCTTCTGAGTGACTCACAACGAGGAAAATAGATGTCAGCATCAAACTCCTCTATAAAAATTAGAATTACATGGATAATGAAATGTGCAAGAAAACAGATTATAAAACTATCGCAAATTGATTACATCCGTTTTGAAAATTGACTTTTACATAACTTCGAAATCGTTAAAAAAAAAAATCAAAATCACCTTTTTCAATTGCACATCTATCTTTAATGGTGCTTGGATGCTGGTCATCAACCATTTTTATTAGTTTACTTTCATATTTGTTTACAATTGACTCCATTTTTCTAAACCTACAAAAAATAAAACATCACACCAAGTTTAGGTTTGACAATACCATTTTTGACGGTTAGTTTCAAATATCTCAAAATATTAAGGGTCCAATTCTATCTTTGACCTTCTTTTATTCAGATGATTCATCTCGAAAACTGCTGAAAATAATATTTGAAATTTTTTCTGAGTTAAGCTCTAAGAAACGTTTGTAGGGAAAGAACTACTTTTTTAGTTTTTTTCATACGTTTCTTTTAAGAAAAAGTAACAAATGAATTAAGATAGTGTGCAAAATAAGGACAATTGATGTTACCGGTGAATCTTTATGTTGCTCAAGCTTCCTTGGGCCCACCATGGTTAGACCCGAGAGATATTTATCAAGTAATGGTCAAAACACGAGAATAAAATAAAGAAAAGGTTTATTTTTCAACTGATGATTTAAACATCGTTTTTTCTACCCTTTTTCTTTGCTCAAATTCCAAAATCTTTCTACTGGTTTGCCCAAAATCTCACCGGTTTTTACCGATCACCGGTCGTTATTTTGCTCACTGATTAAGAGGAAGAATAAGGGTAACAACCCTTTACGCCTTAAGTACAAAAATCCCATTACTTAAGAAAGTTCAATAAAGGTGTAGGAAGGAAATAGGAATAGAAAAAAATAGAAAGAAATACTGTTATCTTAAAAAAGTATACGATCATTGATCGGTAATTTTTTTTTGATAATGTAACAGGGTTGCAGGGGTTGCAAAATGAGATGAGATTTACTTTAGTCTTTTATCTATTTTTTCAGAAACAAAACAAATAGATGTATTCATGGCGAACTATATAACAGGCCATGACAACGTGACGCGGTTTTTGGTTTAGTGCCTTCCACTCACCTGCTTCCGTTGATTTTTTCAGAGAATGTTTAGTAAACCAAAGGATGGCTATATACCATTTTTTGGAAAAATCAACTTGATATTCCTGGAACTATAAGGTATTTTCTATTTTAAGTAAAAAATCACAAAATCATACATAAATCGCAAAATAATAATTATCATGAACTAAACATTTAGTAGCAGATAGGAATTATATTAAGCTTTATTCATGCCAAATCTCAAAAAAATCGAATAAAACAGTCTGGAGATATACCAAAAAGAAGTTCTTTTAAAATGTCAAAACGTCAAAACCTGGTACCAGTTTATATTAAGAGTTACACGACGTTTTTATGTTAAATTTAATGACTCTATCTTATGACTCGAAGTAAAGTCTCTACAAAAGAATGAGAATAAAAGACCTGCACGCACTAAGTCATTAGTAGTAGTAAAAAAGCGAGCGTAAGTGATATTGAGTGCAGGAAAGAATGATAGGTATTTCTCAAAAAATTTAATAGGTGCATTTGTATTGTGTGTGTTTCTATTGTTAAACCCATCTCTCTTAAATGCATCTACGTTTTCAATGTGATTTGGTGTTTGGTGTTTGATCTTGCATTCCGATAGGAAAATGAATTGTGCTTTTGGATTACCTTTTTTCTAATGATTATTATCTTTATGTCTATTAACTCTTTTATTGTGATTCTTTCGTCGAAAACCTTACTTGCGCTCGCTTTTTTACTACTAATAATAACTAAGTAGGTGCAGGTCTTTTATTCTCATTCTTTTGTTGAGACCTTACTTTGAGTCATAAGATAGAGTAATTAAATTTAACATAAGAACGTCGTGTAACTCTTAGTATAAACTGGTACCAGGTTTTGACGTTTTGACATTTTAAAAGAACTTCTTTTTGCTATATCTCCAGACTGTTTTATTCGATTTTTTTGAGATTTGGCATGAATAAAGCTTAATATAATTCCTATCTGCTATTAAATTTTTAGCTCATGATAATTATTATTTTGCGATTTATCTATGATTTTGTGATTTTTTACTTAAAAAAGAAAATACCTTATAATTCAAGGAATATCAAGTTGTTTTTTCCAAAAATTGGTATAAAGCCATCCTTTGGTATACTGAACATTCTCTGAAAAAATCAACGGAAGCAGGTGAATGGAAGGCACTAAACCAAAAACCGCGTCACGTTGTCATGGCCTGTTATATAGTTCGCCATGGATGTATTAGAAAAATACCAATAAATAACATAATATAAACATGATATGTTCAACCAAGTTGAAATGTACAATGTCTATTGTCTCAGACGCTCTATTAATTCATGTGCCTCCATTAAGAATTGTTCATATTTATCTTTATTTTTTGGATACTTTTTTATCATTGAATTAACTGAATCCTTAACCTTATTGTTGGTCATTTCCAACATTTCTTTGACGTGGTTACACAATGGTACCTCTTGCTGTTCCTTCAAGCACGACAACATAGCCTTCTTCCCAGTCTTTGTACCTTTTCTTATCAGCTTTTCAAAAATTACTGCAGAGAGCAAAATATGCCTCCTTTTAAACAATTCGTTATCGAATCTCTGCACATAATAATCAGATTTTTTAACCTCGTCAAATTTGTAGATGGTATCGTCGATCTGTATATCATAATCAAGGTTAGAATTAGGCGTTGTTGGTGTTTTGATTGGGGTTCGTTTGCTTGCCGATGGAGTGTTAATGGGCGTTATATTTCTTGACGTAGGGTTGTTTGACGGTGTTGATGGTGTTGATGGAGAGGTTATGTTTTTCGATGGAGTAGATCTTTTTGATGGGGTTGACATAGTGGAGTTGTTTGAGTTGGAGTTGTCTGAGTTGTTTGAGTGGAGTTTGAGTGGAGTTGTTTGAGTTGTTTTTTTTGCCTGTTGGGATATGAATTCAATCATTTCGGGATCTTGGAATTTTTCTGAAAGGGTGGCTATTGTTGCCTGTCCATCAAATTCTGCATAACGTCTAAAAAAGATAAAAAAAAATAACTCGTACGATGAATATGGCTACTCTTCTGTGCTTAATTGTAGGGGGGGGGTCATTTTCCATTTTTTCGATTTTTTGGGGTCAAATGTGGATTTTTGAGCCTCAATAAATGAAAAAATAAATGTCTAGAACAAATTCTAGTGGTAGTTTCATTCACAACTGATCATGATAAGCAGTTTTACACCCACTTTACATACCCCCTATGCTTAGTTTCAAAATTTTCCCAAAAATTTAGCCCCTTTTTGCCACCCACCCTGCTTATTCTACCCCCCCTACAATTAAGCACAGAAGTATGGCTTTGTTCAAAAGAATATTGATAATATGATCATATTTTCATTTTAGATTCTTTTTTGTAAAGATTAGAATGTCTTACTTTTTAAGTATCTCTTCTTGGTCTTCATCGACAGTTCTTTCAAATAAATTATACAGTTTCATGCTGTATTGCAGCGTACTAGTACCGATGTGATGGTCCATGACATAGTGCTTCATCGTGGTCTTTCCCTTGTTTTTCATGAAACCCCGAGCAAAATCGTCAATACTAACGTTTTTACCTAAGTATGGAAAAGTATAGATATAATGATTGACTTGAAAATAGTCAACAAAACAAAAATGGAAAACATAATGATGTTATAGGGTGTTCAGGCCATTTTTTTTTAAACATTAAAAAGCTATAAATTATACATCGTTGAAAAGCCTATAAAATTCTCATTTCAACGAGGGGTCGATCTTGAAAAACGGACAATTATTCACAGAGTTACAGACAAAAAACTCCCCAAAAAAATCAAAAAAACGTAGAACGTTTTTTTGCCGACTCAGCAATTAAGTTGAAAATTTTGTTTATTTTTTATGAATCGGATTTTAATTCTAAAACATCAACTAATTCGAGCATGCGCACGAGGGTATTAATACGTCGTTTACTTAATGCAGTTAATGATTTACGTACAATTATGTAAAGGCGCGAATACACGGGCATTAAAACGTTAATAATACCTTAATACCTTAATAAAAACATTTTTATCTTAGTATGGTTGGACACAGTTCAAAATATTTGCAATGAAAAAAAACTGTTTACTAAACCTTATCAAGAAAGTGTAGATTAGTTTACCGTCTTTTTCCGGATTGTATTCAGCGATTCTGTAAACAATAGATTTTACTACTTTTTGGTATTTTCCCATTCCGGGACAATTTTTGAGGCACATCAAACCTTCTGGGCACATCAAACCGAGTGATGCTTTCAAAAAAAATGGCCATGAACACTACAAACTCGTACAAAAAAGTATATAAATGGAAAAAACAATACATTCTTCCTGGAATTTTTACAAGCATCCCTTGCTCATTTGTACCCAGTCATGTTTCTGAAATTTTGCAAAAAACTGCATCAAAAATGAGTGTTTCAATTTATGGGAAATTTAGTCCAAAGTTGGACCTCTTTTTACCGGGTTCTGGAAATCGGATTTTGAAATTTTCCCGTTATTTTGTTCTAGCCGTAAAATCGCGCGACTGAACTCCCTAGATGTTATTTTCTTGAAATATAGTTAAACTTACCAGATGCTATGTAGGTAGCAACTGTGGCACGTATTGATGTTGCACTGATGTTGTGGTGCCTAACTCCAGCTTTTGCTAAAGTATTCTGAAGGCATTTTGTTATTACATTGGTCTCCAGCTTTTGTGTCTTCTCACCGTCAAAGTCTTTTCTGGTTTTGCTCGAAACGAACAGAAATTTTTTTTGAGGGTCAGGGTTATCTGAAAAATATAAGTGAAGGTATTCGTGGATGTAATGATAAAGTAAACAATGTAATAATGTTATTCAGAAACATAATAAGGTGTTTATACTTACGGTAAAGGATAGGGTAAGGTTCAACTATCAATTAATTTAACATAAAAAAACTCAATGGTAAGCATAGAGGAAGGGTTAGATACAATATTAAACAAAAATTAGTGATATTTGGCAAATATAAAAGATACATACCAGTTTCAATCAGAACAGGTCTGACGTCAGAAATGTAAAGGTTCATTAGTTCAGTCAAGTCTTTTCTCAACAGGATTGACTTGCTCCCGTAAATACCATGCGTCTTATATTTCTCGTTCTTTATCAAGTACGCTCCTTGTTCACAAGTATCACAAGGGACCTAAAAAGATCAATAAAATTACTTTCATATGGCTTTTGCGAATAAACAGTTATAGATGTTAAGTGTATGGAAAGCAAACTCATGCTTAAAAGTCATCTTTATTTTGCTGAAAACTTTTAAAGCACACACCTTTGTTTCGTACTCGTACTGCGTCATGTTCATTAAGTTGCTTGAACGCAAACCATTGCTTACAGTTAGGGTGAACATTATCATGTCGCGGATGTCACACGCCTCTTTGACTGACGGAACTCTGATCTTTGATTTGATGTCTAAACAAATGAAAATACAGGAAAATATCTTTAAGGTTGTATTTCTTCAATTCCGCAAAAAATATCAGAAAATGGCTTAAAGATTAAGCTCTACCATTAAGAAAACCGTTAAACATACCATTGAGGAGCTCCTTCAGTTGAGTGATATGATTACTCTCCCCCCATCTCTTCAAATCATCTGGCTTAAGCATTTCTTCTGCCTTATTCTTGGTGAATGTGAGGTGCCTCAGATTCTTGAATTTAACGAGAACTGCACTTCGCTCTTCGATCCTTTTCAGCGTTGTGTTCATATCAGTGGTGTGCAATCCACACCAAATCTATCAATTAGAAATGTTAGAAAATGTTAAAAAGCAACATGGATAAATTCCGGTAGGTTTTTTGCATGTGCAAGAGGCTGTGTCAAAGTCATAACTTAAATGATTTTTTCCAAGGAAACCGCAATTTTCGAGAGATATAAATCTTAAGACAACAGGTTATATTGATATGTATTCATCACTCAATCAAGTATTGAACATGCTTACTTCACGTGACTGAACAAACGTAAATAATTTTTTCACGAGATTGAGTCCAATGATTACGGTCCCAGCTTCAGCTGGTTTTCTCATCATCTTCTGCTCATCCAAAGTACTTTCATTGTACTTCTTCAGCTTTAGCACAGCTGGTGTTATAAAACTAAAGTAAGAAAGATAGAAAATGCGGAATTTAAGGACAAAAAGCTATTCCATTTACATCGGTTATTATTGATTCAATATGCATTCTATAAAATGACTAGAATAAAGTCAATGTATACTACAACTACATTCTTACCGGTCATCTAGTATGTTGGCATCGCCAAGTAGATTTTTCTTTATGGATCGGTTAGGATCAACCGAAGTCCAGAGTTTGGACAGAGTTGATTTGTTCTCCTCTACCTGTTTTCGGCTCAATAGTTTTGTAAGTTGATGTTGCTAAAATATATAGAGCATGATATGAATAACACAATGTACTAACAATTTAAGAGGAATACGATAGTATTTTGCAAATCCATTTCGAACCATAATATCAAAAATACTCAAAAAGGAATACTCAAAAAAGATCAATAATATCGCCGCTGTTAATCATACTTAAAGAAAGATAATTACCATAAAGTCATCCAAAAGCTTATTAGGGTTATCATAGATGAATTTGACCCAGTCCACGCCCACCTTTCTTTTTGCTTCTCTTGAAATTGGCACTGCATGTCTCAACATACATTGAGTATCTTCGTTTGTCTAAATATATTGTGTTTGATAGGTTTTTATGCATATAACTTCTTAAACCTGAAGTTTTTGATGCAAAAAACTTGAAAATGCAATAAGAAATAGAATGAGAAAAGAAAAGAGGGCTAGAAATACGTTTATGTACATTCAAGCCATTGGGTCTGTACAAAACATTAGGAAGTTCAAATAGAGTCGAACATGTAAGTAAACTAATGTACCTGTATTTCTTGTAATTTAATTTTTTGGATTTTTCTTTTAGAAGGCATTTTTTTGAAAACTTTTTGATAAGACATATTTTTACATTTTTTAAGGAATTCTTGTCGATCCTCGACATCATTGTGTTTTTGTTTAAGATGGTCGTTTATTCTGCTAAACATCCTGTTACATAAGTAACAGATTGCAGGTAGGTGGGTGTTTTTTTTTTCGAAATAAACGTGCATTCGAATCAGAACAGACCACTCTAATTCAACATCTTCTTCGTCAAATTCATGCTCACACCTCATGTGCTTTGTGAAACCTTTTTTCGTTAGTGGATTTCTCAGGCATTTTGGGCATTTGGCCTTATAGACTCTATTTTTAGCATTGAACTCGACAGCATCATTGACCTTAAAAAATGCCATCTTGTCTGTTGAATTAACTGGTGTCTCTTCCTCGGAATCCGAGGAGGAATCAGATGCAGATGCAGTCGGGGTTACGGTTTTTCTTGTTGATGAGGCAGATGCAGATGCAGATCCTTTTTCAGTCGGGGTTACGGTTTTTTTTGTTGACGAGGCAGATGCAGATGCAGATCCTTTTTCAGTCGGGGTTACATTTCTTTTGGCTAATGTTGCATCATGATCCTCCTCAGGAACATAATCTGGGTCATCACTTATCTCATCAGGCGATTCTTCAGATGTTTCTTCAGATGATTCATCTCTTGATTCTTCTCTTGATTCTTCTCTTGATGATTCTTCTCCTTTAGGTATCCGGTACCTTTCCTGAATTTGTTCTAATTTGTCAACACCTGCAATAAGCAACGTATTGAAAAATTTCTATACTACAACGAAAGAATCATCAAATGGCAATGTTATCAAACAGATTAGTTGTAATCTCTCAATTAAGAAAGATTAAATCAATTAAAGATAAGTAAAATCTAACTTAAAATCAACAACAATGTATCGTTTGAAATTGTATGAGAAATTACAAAATTTTAACACTAAGGGGCTTCTCTCAAGTTCATCTATTGAGAAGAAGTAAGGGTTAGTGTACCTACTGTTGTAAAAAATGATAAATGATACCTTCTATATGCATTATGCCTCGGTTAACTATCTTTCTTACGCTCGTCAGGTGTCGAATTTCTTCCGAAATTGCCTCCTGCTTTCTCCTTATTGATTCTTCTCGTTTCCTTTTAGCTTAGATGAATATAGGAAAAAGATTGTTTAAGGTACAGAATATTGTAATTATCAAAAAAGGAAAAATTACTCTCAGTAAAGAAATGAGTCTATATATGTTTTTCCTGTGAACAGAAATATCTATCATTGTGAATAGATAATAATTCAGAAAGATACCTTCAAATTTTAATAGCTTATCATCTTTGTTGAGCGTCTCAGTGATGAAATTTTCTATTTTTCGTTTTCTTTCTTCTATCTCCTTTTTTCGTTTTTTTATAGCTTCACTTGATTCAAGTAAGATAGTTTCTTTTAGCCGTTTTGTCTCGCAAGTACCACACGTTGTTACTTCGTCATTTTTAAAGTACTCTCTAGGTAGGATTAACTTGCACACAGTGCACAATTTTTCTTCTTCATCAAAATCCATTTTTTTTCTTATCTAAAAAGATTAATAGATGTATAAAGGAAAAGTCTACAACTCCCAACTGTTTGTAGTTAGGTTAACCCAAACGATATTTTTGCGCTTTGTTAAGTCAAAGATTTTATAAATTTCTAGATCTAGAAAATTCCAAATAGACAAAGTTTTTATGCTGAACAAATTTTGAATTTCTGTTAGGGTTACGCCTAACGCTATCTTTTTTAATATCCTCATATATAAGAGTACTATTTCATTCCATTTACATTCTAATTCGTTTGAATAAGATTCAGAAACATTGAAAAAAGTGAAATTAGTAGACTAAAATAAATTGAAGACATCAGTTAAGTGTTTTCTAAAAATGACTCAGTGAAGAAATTAAAACTTTTGAAATTAGGGGGAGTAAAAGTGTGATACCAGAATACAACAGAATGTTACAAAATAACAAAATTCTTAAGAAGTTAGATAAAAGTGTAGGAAGAAAAAGGATAAGAAGAGCGAAAAAATTTTTTTCTGAGAGACAAGAACATATTTTTGCCTTAATTGGAAAAATTCTACATATTTCTGTGTGTGTGATACATTGTCATTCTGTTATAAGTACTTTCGCGAGCCTGATTATTCGTCAAAAGATTATGTCCTTCTTAAGCTTCCTCTTTTACAAAATTATTTACAAATGTACAAATACTATTTAAAAGATCTCCGACTCTTCCGAATCTAAAAAAGATAAATTAGTATTGAAATCATCTAAAAAGATGCAAAAAGGAAAGAAAGTGTAGGACATTGTAAAATTGGCATTTTGAAAGTTACAAACAAATTGTAGAAAAACAAATACAAATAAAGGGATTTCAAAGATATACCTGTCTCCCCTTCGACTAGGTTGAGTGTTACTAAAATGAGAAAGCTATCGTTTATAAGTTCCGATGAAAGGTGATAGTGGGAATAGAAAATATCAAAACTCTATGATATAATCAAATTTCTTTGAAAATATTCAAAAATTACCTACTTCAACGGTAAATATTTTGGCCAAAAGTTAGCATTTCTTCCCCCTCCCAAATTTCTGTACTCCTGTATTTCTTCCCTGTTTTTGAAAAATTTTTACAGAGCAAATCCGGAAATAAAAGAAAAAAAACATCGCCCACCATGGTTGGGCGATGAAGAAAATTTTCGAGTTTAGAACCTCATAGAAGGCATTTCCAGTAATTTAAAACGCGTTTTCTAACATTAAAAATAAAGTAAATCACCAAACTGAGAAATAAAAAATGACAAAACAATACATTAGTTAATGATTGGAAAAAGAATATCTATAAAGAAAACAACATCTTTTTTACCCACCCGGACATGATAAAACTAAAGAGAAAAATCCGGAATGACATTCGTGTTGTTTAGAGCGTCATGCCATGTTTGATCTATGATTAGGTAAAACTATTTCTTTTATAAGCCATGTTGAAACGAATAACTCTAATTCTTTAGTTCTCTGATAAATCCTAATGAAACTTAAAGCAAATCAGGTGAAAATAGAGGACCAAAAATACAAATCAAGGTAATTCTATAGTTACAGATTGAATTCAATCATGGTAAGTCAAAAGGAAAGAGTCGCGATTTCATAAATTCATACTTGACAACCTTCTAAATCGTAAATAAGATAAAAATAGATAAAACAAAAACGTTTCATACTCATGTTAAAGTTATGAATAAGAGAATAGCAACTTCACTTATCGAAAACACCAAGAAATTTGCTTTCCTCCTTTGATCTGAAGTTCCCTAAACTAGCTGATGTAGAAGCAAAATTAAGTTTTCTAAGTTGTCGTGGATCAGTGTCCGCTCGTCGAATAAATTCTTTCTTCTTTTCAAATATTTCATGTGCTAAAATATCTGGGACAAGATTTTCCATAACGACGTGCAGAGGAGGAAGATTAAACCTGAGAAAAATCTCTTTTGCGAAATTTGATGGGTTAAGGACTCGTCCAGAAGAAGTTGCCATATTCATTATGGACCCAATACTTTCACATACAGCTTCAGAAAAAGATTTTCCCTGCACAAACTGAAAAAAATCTATGAATAATTCAGTCTCTTTGGTTGTTTTATGTAATGACCAAAACCTTTCATATATTTCTTCTAATTTCGTTGTCCTATTAGGTTCTGTACTGTAAGTGCTGGCATACTTCAAAAATATATTGTAGCCTGTTACAATTCGTTGAAGAGAATCATGACCACTAAATTTATCTGCATGAGGACCAGTGATGTGGGAAATGATTTCAGATATATTCCGATTGAGTGTATTAAGTTGAGCCTCTGCATTAAACATGTCAGGGTCATACCACGTTGAATAGTTTACAAATGCTTTGCTTGACGCTTTTATGATGTCTAAAGTCACGTATCTCTTTTGAAGAGATTTTTTCAATTTCATACATATGGTTTGTAAGTTACTTTTAACACGTTTATCCTCGTCTTCGTCATATCCGACAACGGGAATTTGATCAACGACAACATCGTCTATTGAATAGCTCAGTTCAACTACATCATTTGAAAAATAATCGCATATATTATCCCAATCATGTGCAAGATCATCTTTTAATGCATCAACGGCAGCAATATTGACTTTTCTTGCTGCTATTGCCCGCTGCTTAACTTTATCGCTGACAAATGGTTGATATATTCCAGTTTTTAATTGGTTTATGTGTTCAATGGGTGAACCGATATCTACAAAATGTAATTCGGTAGATTGCCATTCCCAGGAGGATTCTAGTTTTTCTAAAGTGTTACATAAATCATCGACAGACGATATGATGGTGGTTGGAAATGAGGCAAGATATTGTGAATCCAAACTTGCTTTGGTATATAAGTCCAGCAACTGACATAAACCTATACCCATCCCAAGAAAGTTTGCATCAACCATTTCCTCGTGACTCGTCTGCAAATCAAAGACTTCATCCTCGTCATCACAGGTCGCAATTTCTTGACCTACCAGAGTATAAAATGTTGGGAGATTCCGAAAAAATGCTTGATATGCAGACAGAGAAGCACGTACCCAACGAGTTTCTTGGTACTTTTTATTTGCCAAAGTCGGGTGCTTTAGTTTATTTGACAATTCTTTGAAGTGGAGTGAAGCTTGCCCGGAAGTGTAAGCTCCCATTATACCAAATATTGTTTGATTTATCTTTTTAACAATAGAATTCGAGAGAAGGGCATCACCATAAACTAATTGTAATTTATGTCCCATATCCCAGTGCCCAGTAATTGAGTTATTTTCTACATTGCACCAAGCCTCCAAATGCCTGTTCAAAGATAAACATCCACCTCCTGCCACTCTTTCTTCTGGTGCCGCATAAACTCCATCATAAACTGAATGATGGAATTTTTCCCCAACTTCTCTTTTTGATAACCCCAAACTTGCCATAAGGTCAATACCTACTAAATTTGCAGTATTTACCCCGTTATATTCATTCGACTTCATAACATGGAGGTTATTCAGGATTCCACGTATTTTACCTTCGTGGAAGAAAAAAGTCACCAGAACTGTGTACGGTATGCGACAAACAGTTACTTTGTCTAAAGTAAAAGCAGAAGACTTGACGTCTTTGTAAAGGGTTTTTAAATAGTTTCTTAGATGGTCATAAATTAAGTCTCTGTAGTAGAAAAATTGCTGCGAACCATCATTCTTAGTTGCGCAGCACGAATCGGTTGTGGATAAAAGCTCATCTTTATCATTTAAACGAACAAAATCTTGGGAGCTCAATGAATGTTTTAAACAATAAAAAGCATTTAGAATAATTTTTCTGCCAGCAATCTTATTGTTTTCTTCGAATAACAGTGTTTCATTCTCAATTACATTAACAAAATTACAGCACCAAATGTGAAGTGGGCTTTTAAAATGTCCTTTAATTGTATTTCGACGTTCTTTGTTTGTTAAACGTGTGCCATCGAGTTTCTTAAAAAAAACAAAATTTCCAACGGATAGTTTTTTGAGTTTTTCAGGGACTTTTTTTGAATGTGAATATTT
>JAUKPT010001444.1:0-15313 GCA_032273505.1 Nanomia bijuga
TTGAATTCTCTGGACCATAAAATTAGTATCTATGTATATTTTTTTTTATGTGTCAATAAATTTAACTAACTAACTACAATGAAGTTGATAGTGTCGGTTTAACCCTTAAATAAGTTCCAGGTCTACTGTCGTAATCATTAGCAGAATTTTCAAATTATTTCCATTTATTAAGTAATTCACTTACGACAGTTCGACAGCTGATGTATGTTGAGCAGTTAAATTTTCAAAGCTAATTACCTTTACAATTACAAAAGTATCGTAAGGTGGGGTAAAAAGAGGGGTAATTGGGTTAAAAAAGAATTAGAAAGAAACAATAGTATACGTAAAAGCTATCCCTTTATGGAGTTTATCTCACCATTTTTAGATTTTCAGGAGGGAGAACAAGAGATAGAAAAAATCCCCAAATCTCCAAAATAGATTTCAAGACTGAGTTAGGGAATTTTACAAATACAAAAAAACTAAAAGATATATGGAAATCTAAATCTTACCATCTAAAAGTATATAGATGTGAGTGTATCATTCAAAAAAAGAAAAAAAAAACATTTTTACATTGATGTAGAGGGGTCGTTCTTTTTTACACCAACTTTTTTTCAATTTTTTGGGTAAAAAAAAACTAGTTATATTTACTGTAAATGAATCTCAAAATTGTACGTGGTGTAAAAATGAACAATCACTTAGGGTAAAAGAGAAGCCAAGAAGTAGACTAATTCTTTTTTACCAAGCTTTAGTTCTTTTTTTACCCCTTCAGCTGGGGTATAAACGAACAACATTTTATACTTGTCTTAAAAGAAGTTTCTCAAGTTCGATTTTCAAAGAGTCTGACCTATTTAATTTCGATAAAACACAAATTAATGTTAGCATTTTTCTTTATTAAAGAAGAAATTCTGCTGAATATAACTTCTGGATGCTGTGAAAAACCTGAGTTTTCAAAATGCTTGGTAGAAACGGCACTGTTTCAAAATATAGATGTTATCCAATTATAAGTATCGCTTAATTTTTATCGAAGTTTAACTTCCTTGTAAAAAAAACAATTTATTTTATTTTTCCGGTATGATTATCAGCAAAAAACTATCAAAAATGAGGAACAAGATACAATCAAAACATCAACTTTTTGAAACATAGAGCTAAATCCATGTCAAAGTAATGTCTTTTCATTCCGAAATCTTAGATATACAATAGCTTGTTCATTTGCATAAATATACATGATTATAAACCCATTTGGTTATCAAATCCTTAGCATTTAAGCAAAGTGCCGTTTCTACCTGTGGTGCCTTTTCTACCTGTATTTATACAATACAACTATTCTAAATAGAAGTAGCTATTCCGAGGGGTTGGTTAATTTCGTATACCATCAAGAGAATTCCTATCTTTTCTTCGAAAATCTCAAAATGTTCATCATCCTACTTTTAAAGTAGGGTGGCTGTTGGCTGTTGTTACCCTACCTAATCCTTATCAATAAATTGTTTAGCCCCTGACAATAATGTTTCTTTCCTAAGAATAAGTAAAAAGTTTGAAAAATATATGAGATAGTTTCTCAGCCGATCAGGTATAGAAATCTTGTAGTTCAACATTTCAAAATCATAGGCGTACAGGAAGGACAAACAAAGGGGGTGCTTAAAATACACCCGAATAAATAAAGGTCTGTGTTGACAAAAATGATAGATATTTTGGTGATTAATAATGTTTTTTAGAATTGACAAAAAATTCGTTTTAGAAATCTCTTAAATCGTCATTTTAGCCATTTTGTGCTGTTAATTTTGCCCGAAAAAGTTTGTTATCTCGAATCTTTAAGATTTTTTCAATAACTCAGAGTGTTGCAGCCCCCAGCCACCTGTCTAATTACGTCTATGATCGAAATAACTACCATTGCACAATTTCTCACCAATTTATTGTACAAATAAACCAGGCAAAGGAAAAAGTCGATAACCATTTCAGAATATGTCTCAGTGTCACTTGTATCATAGAACCAAAAATGCAGAACATATGCATGGCTGCAGAGATATGCTCTAATCTGCATTATTATCACAAGCTAGCACGCAATCGTTGGGTGTGTGTGGTGTGCGGCCAAACATCCCACTCATAACCGATAACAACCCACGTAAAAAAAATATTTTAAGAGTATTAAGGGTTCGTTTGATTTAACAAAAAAGACTACTTGGAGAAATAACTTTTAATTTGATACAAAACAACATCGACAACACAATATGAACAAGTCCGGTTATGAGAAGGACTGAGTTATATTTGAAGAACATATGAAAAAAAAATTGAACCAAAACTAAATTCTCGCACTCAAACTATTTCATTTCTATTTTCAATTGTAAATTTCAATGAAAATGTTGATCAGTGACGGAACTACACATTTTAGTGCCGTAAAACGCTTTGTATTTAATAATAATTATTTCTATTAAGAAATGAAAGAAAATCTAAATGTTTGTCTCGATACAACTTTTGATGTTGAGCTCTAGGAGCATATCATTGTCAAGAAATTTTAATTATTTCCAGTGTCGGTAAAGAATTTCTGGCCGATTAATGATAAGAAAATACAATTTTCGATATAAGTTTCTTGTGATGCTGAATGATAATTGAAAGTTGATCTGTTGATGGAACATTTCACAATTTCCAAGAAGTAATATTTGTAGTAAGCTAAGAAAATCACGTGTTTTGTATGCGTCAGGATGAAATTTCATTTTGAATTACCATGCCAACGATAGATATGAATTTCTAATTTATCACGGAATTTTGTTCTCTGCATCAATATTAGTGTTGCTAAATTAGACGGAGGGTGTAGATTTTATTCGAAATGTCCATCATCTTGATTTTTAATTATCATTTCTATTCCTCATCCTACTCTTTTCTAACTGCTAAGCAAATATATTTAGCTCAGATTGACATTCTTCGGAGAGTCGGCCAAATTGATTCGATAGGCGCGGCAAGACCTTGCTGAAAGTTTTTTAGTCCATAATTAGGTTAAAAATTTGTCAATAATGATGTATATTCTGTGTTTTTCTTGACATTCATACTCGACTAAGGGCTGTCTTAAGTAGCATTTACGGGTCAAAACACGGTCGGTCCGAATTTTTATCGGCTCGAGTTTTAGTCACAAGGCAAAATTAACTTACCTGGGTCAACAAAGTTTTGTCCGATATGGATTAGAAATCCACATTACATGGCAGAAATGATAATTCGTTAAGATTCATTCCAAACTGCCATTGAGCCTGCACTGTGCACAAATAAGAAACTCCATTGTAAAATCGTTATCCCTATTGAAAAGAATAGGGAATTAATTGATTTTTATAGAAGGAATAGTGGTTTAATGAAAGAGTGTTTATTAATTGCATCTTTTCTTCTATTGTAGGCAAGCAATGGCTAATATGGTGACCGAAATTACAACAAAGAACACCAGTAGAGCATCATATGCCATGAATACCAGTTAAACGAAATGAAAGATTTAGCAGATTTTAATATTTAATGACTAATCATCATACAAGCCGTGTATAACAACATTATATACGTTTTCATTTGTCTTCCACAAATCCTCGTGAAATCATCACCCGGTGGTGTTAATGAAAACTTACACTGATGAACATTCATGATGGGTGCTACTATCAAAGATTACGAAGCAGTAAAATAAGTTCCCGAAAGGTTTGGTACTTGCTCTTCCGTTTCCAAAAGCATAACAACTGATTTTGCATGCGCATTTTGATCCAAGATTTATCAGACTGACTCTATTTTTTAGTAAATTGTCAGTAACGGAGCGGGCGTGGACCCCGTGCCTTTCAATAAGGTTGGTTCAACTGAAGCAATACAATGAGTGAGACAGTGAAATCTCTGTAATTAATATTTGGACAGGGACATTTGTATATGCATATAATGGATAAACATAAATACATAATGCCCGACAAAATAAAGGAACATGCTGCATAAACATTATAACGATGCCGATGTACAATGAAAAGTGGTACGTAATAGGCTAACTATACATTTCTGTTACTTAGTTCTAATAGAAAGATGGTTTACTTCTAAACGTAGCTTGATTTTTAGTCAAGTTGTAACAATGTATATTGCAATAAAATTATCGGGAACTTTTACAAATTGATATATCTGCTTTTGAGCAATGTTCTCTATTTTTTCCTTGGTATTCTCTAGTAACATTCTCTAGAATTTGATATGTCAGCATACTAAATGACCCAATCAAACGTTCCGAAATCATTTTAAAATGATAGCATCTAATATGCCCTCCACCCAGTTTGCAATGCCAACAACCCACCGCTCTTAACATAATGAAGAGAGACATTTAACATGACGCCTGATGATATTTTAAGAAAGAAAGTCAAAATAGATTCTAATCACTTAATTAGTTTGGAAAGTTCTCAAAAAAATAGACTTTCTGAAGATCTGCCAATAATATACCATCTTATCTTGAAACTAAAAGGCTCCTTCAACCTTTCTTTTGAGACTTGTTACGATATCTATCTGGTATCAATGAAATTTGGACATAGTTAAGTCACCAACTGTTGTTCAACGAGGTTTGTTTAGTCTTCTATAAGAGGACATGATAAAAAAGGGGTTGGTGGTTGCGAATTACTTAGACTAGACTAAGCTTTAGACATACAATCTCACATAAATTATCAAGTATTTATCGGACAATACAGCTGGAGTATTTTTGGCATCTTAAGCTTGAAAGTCTCGCACAGGATTTCATGTCTCCTTTTCCTTATTAGTTGTGCGATAAAGTTTCCTGTAAAAAAGTGGAGATTGACTAAGACAGTTGCTTAGGGTAGTAAGACAGGCGCTTAAGACATACACGAGACGTTTTTGTGAGTCAGTCTACAAGGAAATTGGGATGAAAGTCAAAGAAATGTTAAAGAAATCGCGAAAAAACTGATTTGCGATTTCTTGTTATATTGGTGATCATTTTAGTAGATTATATAATCTAATTTGATTTTCACGAGTTTCCGAGTTTCTAGTAAGAACCACTGTTGGATAAGAAAATTTTAAATGGTTTGCCTGTATCATACACCACCTTAACCCTCAGTGCCCTATCCCAAAGAGTTGCATCAACTATTTCTCAACGTCCACTTCTAGGTGACAAATTCTTAACTCACAGCGGAAATAACTGACAAACTTTTCGTTTCAAATTTAAACGTTTTGGTGACATCCACATCTTAGGTCGCCATCTTCGTATAAATAGATTTCAAATGAACTCTCATGGACGAAAGCTTTGTTCCACCAAATGTGCAATTGCACAATACAAGCCTTGCAAACAATACACATAGCTTAGCGTGTTTGAGCAGTTCTTATTCACTCCACATGCCGTATCATAGCAAAAGCATTCTGCTTCCGTCATAAAGCAATTAAAAAGTAATTAACATAAATTAGTTATAATTTATAAAGATTTTAAAAGATAAAAGTAATTTTGTTCGAATGAAATAACTGTTTCGGTTATAGAAACGGGTAATTAAGGGATTACATTTAAATTAGGGTAAACATTTATAAAGTTTAACCTGTTGGTGTTTATTCCACTAATCGTGTGGGACTAATAGAAAGGTTGATCAAGAAAGGTTTATTCCTCCAATGATGCAATATTATTGAAATTTAAATGGTTGATAATTTGTAGGGGTTGACCTGTGTTTCCGCCCTTGCAAGCTTCACCTCCCATCAGATGAGTTGAATATTAAATAACTTCCTATTATGCAGAACAAGATTGAGAAGAACAGAGCCAATTTTCCAAGCAAAAGAAAAATAATCGATCTTATGACGTCAATTGAAAATATTCCTTTTTGATTATAGCTAGTGTAAATTTCTCCTAAGAAAAATATTACCTTTTTAATGTATAGAAGTTTCTTTATAATTTTCTAATATTTGAAGATGCAACAATACTCTGTAATAATCATTGAAATTAGTTAACATGATTCGAGGAAAAACACCCCCCCCCTTTGGTCTATGTTTGATGGTTTATGAGTTGCACTTGATGGAACAGCCATTCATACACATGCTCTTAACGTGTTTATCGAGACAAGAGTTTTACCAGATATCAACTTCCGAATATCCCTTACATGATTCAATCCACCGGCCTTGCCTAACGATATTTATTTTGCCCTCGCTAATTGGTCGAGTCGCGTACAGTTTATTGCTTCGGTCGTAAAGAAGCCTTTGATATCTGCATCCGTCATTCAGTAAGTATTTCAAAAAGACGGTGTTTACCGAAGATGACATACCACTACGCCAATGGTAAAACGATCATCTATCTAGGGGGTAGGGACGAAGGCCACCAACAACACGACGCAGATTTATTTGCCAAGGTGTCCCAGCCGCACGAAAAATTCGTTTCTCATATTCAGCTGCATGATTCAAAAATGAAACGGATTTAGCCGCACGTACATTTATCTTAGCAACACATGTCTCAGCCGCACGTCGCAAAGCCTAAAACCTTTCCCCTCTAAGAAATAATCCAATATCCTAACTCATACAAACTACCTGGACTTATCTCGTTCCATGAATGCTCTCATTTAACTGTAGAATGAAAATGTGACAAGATTTCTTATCAGACTTGAATAATACAAGATTATAACATGGACTAAATGAAGACTTTTTTACTCTATTAGATAAGGCCTTACATCATCTCATTCAAAATTGTCTACTTGACGTCAAACTACGTCATTTTTTGGTACAGGTCCAACAAGGTATGAGAATGATGGTTCTTGGCATCTCTCGTAAGAACTTAAGGAAATATGTGTACTATCATCTATTACGTTCTATTGCTTAGGGATTTGTCATTTGAATGATTGTATCATAATTAAAATTGTCATCTACGTAATTATGTTCCTGTTTCCTAGTCAATCCTTAAATATTTAGTTGGATTTAATTGACAACAATTTGCCAATTTGTCACTGCTCTCTTGCATTAGGAGCAGATACGAAAAGAGTTACTCAGATGTTACCTATTTGTATGGAATTGGAGTATAAAATGAATTAAATTTCAACATTTAGTAGGCTGTATTAGTTTAGATATTATATTTAAAAAATAATTTAATGTTGTTCCACTATAAGATGTCTCAATGAATTCTGTTTCACAGAAATGGTCCAACCTGGAGCGAATTATTTAAGGGGTGTTTCCAGCAGCACGACGCAGATTGTCAAGGCCCTCAGTCACACACCGTTCCTTTTCCTTGCCTTAAGCTTCATGTAGCATGGCACACAAACGCACATACATTTCATCAGCCACACATCTTTTAAACCTAAATTCCTTTCCGTGAAACGGGTCTTTTCTGCAGGTATTATGCGATTAAATAGAAGAACATCTGATAATGCAAAAGTTATCTTTTTCTACTTTAGAAGAAATGATAAAACACAACAAAATTAACCATTTTTCTGGAATTCAAAAAAATCATCTTGACATGGAGCATCTGGGTATATGATCCTTATTGCAGATAATTGATCGTCATAGTAAATTTTTGAGTCAATAAAAAGACATAAAGACTAAAGAGTATTTATTTGATGCATTTCGACTTTAATTGGTCATCTTTAAGAATTCTCTTGTACACTGGTTCGACGAGCTTCCATCATCAATTCGTAGTATAGTATTGAATTGGACTTTCTCGCGTTCTGCTACAATCGGTACAATAAATACGATTCGATAGCACAGTAGGTTGATAAAGCAATCACCAAGTAAGAGAAAAGGATCCAAAAACTTTTGTTTTGACACAGAAGTGCAATATCAACAAAACATTAAAATAGAGTGTGGTATAATTTTAGAAGCGACTAAATATATATTTTCTCATTGTCATACCGTTTAAATGACCGAAAACAAATTTGTGAAGACTTGTTCTCGGATAGATACAAAACATATCTTATCACTGGTTTTCTTACAGTATAAATCAAGTTTGCTGACTTCTTTTAATTCTGATTTAACTGAGACTCGACTCAATATACCTGTCCTTATCAACCGAATGTTTGATCGTTTGTTAATGGATTAATCCTTTGATATTTGACTTAGTAGTAGCTTGAATGAAATGAGAATTCAATGAAAATATTGACTAAGTCATACCTACATTACACTGGTGTTTATAGAATTTCAGGCTGTAATAAGAATTCAACTCATATATCAAATTGTATTATGTTACTCGAGGAGTTAGATTTAGCGTGCAACCAATATTTCTGTAAAATGAATATACTAAAGAATGTTTTTGGTTTTCTTAAAGTAGAACTGATAATTTTCTAGTAAGACGATCAAGTGTGGATGTTGGATCTCTTTCTTCTTCTATGATGTATGTAAGTCGTGCCAATTTCTTAACCACAAACCAGATTGTAATTTTGACCTAGTTACAATGATGTCTTGTGGTAACTAATTTTACTTCTTTTCTAATTTGAGCTTAACTGATACTCATTAACCTATGATTGTGTACAATTGACACTTGACCAATACAAGTAAAAGATTATTTAACGGAAAGGTTGGGAAATCTTTCAGTTAACAGTCCTGTATTGACTGATGACCTGTGTTTGTCTTGACTTGTAGGTCAATAGAAGAGAAGTATCAGCTGTTAGAGAAGAGGACCTGTCAAAAATTTCAATTTCATTATTCCATACTAATTCATTACACTGAAATGACCATACTAAGGTTCTCTTGATAACTTTCGAAGTAAAATTATTACACTGCAATGACCATGTGCTTATCTTCAACTAATGGTTTAACCTTATCCCGGTTTTCGGAGACAGATTCCGCTCCTCTACGTTCGTATTAAAAAAATTGTGGAAGAATACGCGCTTATATTTTGACTTTAATTGGACCCAACTATCAGAAGCTTGAAGACCTTAGTCAGGGGTAGGACGGAATTTTCCCATATTTTCAATACATTTTGAAGAAGAAAAAAAACACCAAGTATCCTCTATTTGTAAAAAACGATATGATCCTGTTTACCAATTTTCATCAAATTTGTAATTGAGGACAACATTTTCCCCATATTGACGTCATCACGAAAAAGTGCTGACGTCAGCAAAATATTGGACTAATGGCTAATATTTTCTACAATTTGAATAGAAAGTACTGTAGGGTAGACATCAATAATACTCGACTCCAAAATCCACTAACCAGCAATTGATTGGACGTACATACATAGAAATGTAATTACATCGATAAGTCTTTAGTGCATTTTAGCGCTTAAAAATCTAATAAGCTAGCTTAGAAAGTGCAACTAACTGCAAACCCGATTTAAAGTAATAAATTAACTAAGCATTACTTATAAATTAGTTAAGGCAACCCCTTTAATAAATGAACAATAATCAAGTGTGTATTTAAACGAGGAAAAAACGCTTTTAATACCCCCTTTTTCGAGACTAATTATCTTTTAAGCCACTATATAACAACATTGATATCAATGACGTTTTCCATAATCCTAACCCACTCCTCACAACAAGTTTGTCTGACATCATCATAAATTATCCACTCCTTCGTGAACTCTCTGTTCAAAAAAATAGCTTTACCATTCATATCAAACAGATCCGTTGATAATACCAGGGCTCTACTATTCAAACTCACGCTTTGTGAAATAAAAGGTCTTATCAGACATTTGACTAAGTAGTGTAATGATAAATTGATAAGAGGACAGCCTAATTGTCATTAGTTTTAATACCATTCACAGTGATTTTTGAAAACATTGATTCTTTTGACCTTATCAGAAAATTATGTACAAAAAGAGATTGAAAAAAAATCAAAATTATATGGAGAATAAAGAAGATGTACATTTCGAATGGAATTGACTCCATGAATTCGTTGTTTGATTCTGTGGCTCACTAAAAACGACATCGTGATTTTCATTTTTAACCAAACGCCAACTGATGACTTGAATTCAACCAATCCAATCCTTCATAATGTAAATTTCAACTGACCAAATGGAAAATTCTACGATGACTAGTAGACAAGCTCTAATAGGATAACACGCGCTTTCAACATTTCCTTCCTTACTTAAGAAGAAGGATCAAGCCGAGAGTGGCAGTGATTGTTGTGTGAGATCAAGTTTGACTTGAAGATTCAATCAGGTGACTGACACTGTTGTATTAAATAGTGAAACGATCAGATTATCGGCTCTTACAAAATGTTTTCCTCTGCTCTAATCTGAAAAGAAAGGTTGTTTAAGATTTGCTGATCACAAGAAAAGGAGAAAGGGACACGCAACGATTATTATGTGAAAGCTCCTTGGTTTGAGTGACCTAGTTGAGTTCTGATAAGAAGGATCTTTCGTACAAGTGTTTTTGAACTTGATACTCTCAACATATCATTAAAATTAAACAGAAAGAAAAGATTAACTGTTGCTTGTTATATTAAAAAATCCTTTACGAATCCTTAGTGCCGTTACTATTTCATTTTAGATAACTAAGGGGAACCCCCTGGGGATATCTTCGACGCAAATTAACACTAGTCTTTTTAGATTGAATGCATTTCTACATTTCTGCTCTCTTCAGCAATCTTACTGTACATTTTCTCTTATAAACAGTGACTAAAAATAAGTTTGTTTATTTGTAATTCAACGTGTTCCTAAACCAATAGATCGTGAATCGAAAATCCTCTGTAAAAGCTGCCTGAAAAAGGCTTACTGTCAAAATTTACAATAGACAAAATGACTAGTTTTGGCAACTAGTGGACATATAATCTCAAGAATTTTTTTATATCTCTCGATACACTTAATCAAATTATTCCTCAAGTTTTAAATCAAGATCTTCTTACTTATCAAGCCATCTAACATCATCTAACTCTTCCAGCATCATCAAAGTTCATCTGTATAAAGGATTCTACTACTACAAAAATCAAACAGATAAGAAATTGCAAAAAAGCAATCAACTTTTTCTAAAATAACCCTTTTCAACTATATCTTTTGTATTCCTTTTACTAAAGAAACTTTTTTTTACAGAGTACATTTTTTTTAATACTAATTAACTCTAAGTGATAAGTTGTAAGCTCCGCCCGTTTGTTAGTAAGCCTATCACTAATGAATCATCTCCCCGTACAAGAATAAAAGAAATTGATTGATAGCTTTAATTGTTATTTCAACTATCCTTAATTGTATCTTTGTCTGATTATTTCAATGACACTCGTTAATGCAGGGCTGTTGAAATAGCCTCGCTTTCATGTTATAAGAAATAAAATATTGTGTTTAGCTTATCATAAACAGAGTCATACACAAGCCAGTTAGGACAAACTCATTTCTATTTTTTCTAAAACAGAAATGCCGATAGGCAAGTGTTGGTAAAAAAAAAGTTAAACGGTATATGATAATTCTATTCTTTTACTTGTATGTAATTAATGAGCTCGTAAGGTAAACCACATAGAGTCGTTAACATTACATGACTCCTTATTCCGCTATAATTTCGAAAGTCATTAACGTAAATGAGTTAGAACGAATGTGTAGCTTACGTACTACGTCAATTTTTTAAGAAGAAAAGTTAAAAGGGAAGAGAAAACTTATATTTTCCTAACTCTACGTTGTTTTTGTGTCTTGTTGTGAAGCAGTTCGGCGTTTACGTACTGTGATAGACACTTCTTCCTGATCTTAAAGAACGCTTACAGCGTTTGTGGGATATCAACGTATCCGTCTTGAAACGCGAAAAAGACGATTCGGGTATACATTCTGGGCAAGAAAAAGATGAAATATGGATACTTGTTGACACTGGTTGTTACCGGTATACTCTAACCTGCTGCAAGAAAAACTTTTCACTGATATTTGAATATAACTATAAAAACTGCATCAAAGAAACGTTTGTCAACATTAATGATCAGTTAGTAATAACAGGAAGAGTATATTTTGTGCTTCTTACTTCTAGAAAGGCACGATGTCAGCTTTTATACAAGCCAGATCTGCGTTTTCTAGTGGTGTTGATTTCAACACAAATTTCGAGTTCGACATGTCTTCGCGTAAACATTCCAATCTAGACGATTACAGTACAAACAACAACTACCTGTTCAACGAAGAGCAGCAATCAAAACAAGGAGATTCGTACCGTTCCTACCCGCAACAACAGCACCATACATCTCCCAATCATTTCACGTTAAACCAATCGATAACACACGTTAATCTCATCAATAATCGCTTCCAGATCGATCTACCGTCACACCACCCGTACAACAGCTCTCACGATTACCCGAATCCAGACTCGATGAATCAACCGCCAAGTATGCCTCCTGTTTGCATGAATCCATCGAACAACATCAATAACTATTACAAACCCGATATGAGTCCGTCTCGCATTAACCCTCATCCTTACACGCAAAGCAACAATGCGGATGGCTATCCATCACCACCTGCTCTTATAAACAGTGGTTCGTCTGAATACATGAACTTCCCTTCGTCTCAACAGAGCTATCCGATAAGAGACGATTTCCAAAGTATGCAAAGTTTCAACAAATTTTCACATTTGTCTGACCATTCGTTTTCGTTACCAAACCCGACGCCTTTACATTGTCGGTTAAAACCTGAAACTGATTATTCAACTGGGTTTTTCACTGAAAATATACTTTCGAATAATAACAGTGGGCTCTCGTCGTCTCTTTTACAACAAACTTTGAACAACAATAAAATACCGAGTATTTTCTCGCCACAGAATCTACCAAAACATCGTGACACAGATGTGGAACAGGTTAGTGAGACACAGAAATGTAAGAACACAATCGAAGGGACTAAAACATCGGTTCGTCGCTTCAAACGTTGGTATAAGGAAAAGTACAATAAGGAAATTGACATGAACTCTGTGAATCGGTTCAACGCACCTGAATTACTTAAAGACTTTTTTCTTGATATACGAGACACACGTCCAGGGCGTGTTGGTAACGAATATGAACCAGTTACTTTAACGACTTATAGGAATGGTTTACGTAGATATTTCTTGTACCGTAAAGTGCCCCCTGCTCCCGACAATTTCGACTTAACGGATAAAAGTTTTGATATAGTAAACAGACATTTAGTCACCAAACGTGATGACTTAAAAAGAAAAGGCAAAGGTAATCATCCAAATGCAATAGAGAGTATTACTCCAGAACAGTTAGAAAAAATGTGGGCGTCAGGGGCGATCGGGACACACGCCCCTCGTCCTTTATTACGTCTTCAATGGTGGTATAACACAGTTTATCATGGCGTTCGCGGGCGTATGGCTCACCATGATCTTTCGACGGACGATTTTACCATACGACGCGCAGGCGATGGTAAACTAATAATGGAATACAATAAAAACCTTACAATGAACCATAATTCATTATCACCAAAACTCGAACCTGTAAAAAAGAAAAAATTCAAGGGCGCGGTTAAAGAGACAGACGGAGGTGACCGCGACCCTATCCGTGCGTTCGAACTTTATAAAGCACATCGTCCCGCAGGGATCTCGTCCTTTTATTTGACCCCTAAACATAAACCGAAAGGTAGTGTTTGGTTTAATAAAGTACCAATGGGTAAGAATTCCATCGGTAGGATTATGAGAGAAATTAAAGCAATTGCTGGTATATAGTAGAAATTGTTTATCTATAAATTATAGAGTTTTATTTTATTGTATGTTCCCCTTTAATAAGGGTTATAGTTGGAAAATTTTACTCTTTTACGTTGGTTATTATTTACAATGAAATTGATGTTATTCTATTCGATACACCTTTTCTATTTATTTGAATACAGGCCGTCATGAATTTCTTAAGTAGGTATAGACCACTGTATATATTGATGGACGACTCTGTACATTTACCAGTGAATTTCTAGGTCTGTGTCTACTTCACATAGAAATTTCTCCTTTTTACCTTTTTACCTTTTGACGGTTATTAAAATATGCGTTGTATGAAAGGATGCAGACCTATATAAATCCATCGGTGATTTGTAGAGTCTACGCCTATATTTACATACAGTGGTCTATGAAACAAACCATTTTGAGGCAAGGCAAATGTCCATCCTTGGACTACAATTAACTGGTCCATTGATAATATAGAAAAGTATTTGATACGAGCATGTGTACCGTATGTACACGGTATTGGACAATGGAAATTTAACCATATTTGAGGTTACAGGTTGCAAATTTAGTAACCACCTGTCTTTTTATCAATTAAATAGATTTTTGACAAATGCTCACAATACCAAATCTCTTGAACTTTCCTAAAATATCATCAATTAAAGAAAAAAACATAGTGACAACAAAAATGTTTTCAAGAAAATCCTTTACAGACCGGTATATAGAAAGGTGTTTAAGCATTTCTACAAAAAAATACAAATCAATCGGACATATTTATGTTTTAGATTATGTTAATAAAGAATTGGATAAATTTGTAGTGGATTTGTCTAGAATGTTCGAAAGAAGATTTTCGAACAGTGACACGCACTCAAAATTAATTTTAGCTTTATTGTATGGCTGTTTGAAGACAAAAGGTCATTTTGAAATATAGTTGGTAACATACCATACTTGGGCAAAATATTTAATAGCGCCAAAAATTGACCAAAACAACCTGTTGTTTAAAACACACTTAACATGAAGTAGAACAATGAGTAAATATATGCAAAAGGGGTTTTAAAGTCATCTAGTAGATTGTTAATAACTTAAAACCAATAAAAAATTAAAAAAAAGTAGTATTAAGGTCCTATTTTGGCCTAAAATCGCCTAATAATCGGCCCTTAATTGGCCCAAATTTGGTACTTTTCGATATAAATATAGATTTTATCGAGCTATACTTTCTTCTGATGCTCACTGACTTTAAGAAATTGTGATATCAGTAATAGATGCATAGTAAGAATGGGCTTAGATAACAATTTTAGGCCCAAATTTAGGCCTAAAATGCAGATTTTAGCCCTTTTTAACGACGATAAAACTGTTATTTTTGGTAGATTCCTTCTTTATAGGGGTATCTGCGTCAACGGCAGATAGAAAAGGTGTAGGGGCCTTCCTTAAAAGAAACATAACGACTAAAATTTTATCATAGTGGCCTAATGAAAAATAGTTTGGTGAAAAAATTATCCTCAAATAAAGTGTTATTCGTGAATAATGACCAAATTGCTATTTTTTTGGGCCCAAATTTGGGCCCAAATTAGGCTATTATGATAACATTTTAGTCTTAACCCTACTACGACTGGGCTTTTTTGAGAGTACAGTGACTGGGGGGAGGGGGGTCAAAGTGACCCGAGGCTTATATCTTTTGTTTCGGATGTGATATGAAGCTGAAATTTGATACACATGGTCTCCAAGTGAAATCAAACAAATCGTGATGTTTAAATTTTGGTACCGGACGCCGTCACCGGAAGTTGTCAAATTTTGACGTCATCGTACCTGGACAACTTCAAACGCCAATAACTTTCGAACCA
>JAUKPT010001445.1:0-15312 GCA_032273505.1 Nanomia bijuga
TTTTTTGACTGTTTTTTATCGTAAGTTAAGATAAGGTATGTACTTGTGAGGGAACAGTCATTCGCAAACACTGCAGTCCCACCTAGTGTTTTGTTAGCAGCCAACTGACTAACCAATTTCTCTTATACATGACATAGATCGACCGACGAAATTACAGCCTCTTCAATTGTTGTTATCTAGGCTACAATAATTCAGAGTAGTTGGCTACAACAATGTCTAGAAACAAATGAAATTCGTATTTTCGTTTAGGGTATGGTGTCTTTTGTTCGTCAGGTTGCAACTCTACAGTCATCAGCCCAAAAATAGCTTAGTATCATTAAATAGGTGCAGCCCTCACATTATTGCAGCATAAATAGCCATGTGCAGGTGGAGCGTTTTATATTCGAGTTCACAGAGAAAGGTGTTGCATTATATTTTTGATTGCTACTTTCTAAGAGGGACAAACACATGTAAATATAAAAACTAAACAGCTTCGATCAATTAAATTCGATTTTGGGACGTAACCAACGCGCGTGATAGAGTATGTCACTAAATCTGTACACTTATGTCAGCCTTTATATCAACTACTTCATACTTTCATTGTTCAAAAGGGATGCAGTGATGCTTTGACAATTTCCTGTTCTGAATGGGAATTTGATTATGGTAAATAAGTGTTAGAGAATTCATCTTGCATTCAAGCGTTGAAGATCACAGAGAATATGTAATGATATTGTTTTCTAAAAACTAGTTCTTGCTAATGCTAGTTTATTAACCTGACGTTCATCAAACTTCAAAAGAAGTGTATATATCAAGAATATCACAATAATTTTATTGCTTAACTTGCTGACTATGAATGATGGCTGAACAAAACCGTTCAGAGTTCTCTCAAGGGAAATAGGCAATAAGGGAATAAGGAATAAGGCAGTAAGGAATCTGATCGGTTTATCAAAAGGATGGAATCTCCATCCAACCAGAGACGACTAGAGATATTGCCGGATAAAGAAAGAATGACCTTTATTTATCTCTGAAGAAAAAATCATCGAGCGATATGGACTTTTATATAACATGAACATTTTTCTTGGCACTATCAATATCATCATATGATACCAATATTCTTTTTAAGAGACATTTATATGTGAATAATTTTCTGATCCTATAAACTTATCCAATAAAAGAATATTTCCAGAATATTGCTTTATTAAAATTTTGAAAAATAATAGTTGGTAATTAGTTGGGTGATTTCTTGGTTCGAAACTTAAAAAACTGCATTCAGACGATTGCAAACATTTACCAGTCACGTGGGTTTGTGTACATAACACATTACATGTCAAATAAAACGTTAATTGTGGACAGTAGATACGGTAGGCCGTGAATCGAACTGAACGATACATAGAATTGTCTTTAAATGACAGATAATTTAACTGCTCTATGAGGGTGGACGGAATAAGATCCGAATAGGGTCGTTATTCCTTCATTTTTAATCACTCTTAATCACTCTTATTTAATCACTCTTATTAACCGGAATAAGATCCACATATTAGGATCTAATTCCGGAGATCTTCCTCCACGTTCCCCTCTATTCGCTGAAAACTATGCCATGAAGATTCATGATTGGTGCCCTTGTACCTAGTTTTTGTTTGATTTGGACCAATGACATTCTTTATGATGTAATGCTCAATTAACCAAAACAAGAAGCCAAAATTTGGAGATAAACCTTGATTAAGATTGATCATTCTTCCTTTCTTATATTTACCAGCTAGCAGTTTCATTTTGAAAATTATTTTACGAATACGCCATTATTTTACTACTTTCGTTATTAAGTTATTTTCGTTATTAAGTCATAGTAATATCAGAAACCATTTGGAGTCATATATACTCTCATTCATTCCTATCCACAGAAAAGGCTAAAAATGACACAGGTGTGGAGTGGCGGCAAAAATGTAACCGATCCAAAATAATTTAAGGCTGCGAAAATACGACATTTAAGGAAAACTTCCAGATATTTAGAGCAATGTACTGGTCCTGAACCGGTAGCTATAAGTGCTATTCCACCCCTGGTGAAACATACCAAAGATTACAAACCATAAATAAAATAAATAGAAGAAACGGTTCTTCCTTCCTTACCTACAAATACAAGCTAACCATTTCATTTTCTCAAAATTCCTATACGTATTTTTCACCTTCATCGCAACTAAATATTCACTTTAATCCTCACTCATACACAAAACCAAAATTCAAGAAACCAAATAAACAAGCATAAGGTTTTGAGTAAATCTTTTTACATTTTACAACGAAATCATATTTTTAACTATATCTAATAAGCTTATACTTTAAACTGCTTCTGTTAAGTTAATATAGAGAACAACAACACTGTAAGGAATATACACGTCAGGATATAGCTGAAGGTATGTGAAGCGTTAGAACCATTTCTCAGCGAGTGTGTAAATCGTCTTTACAATACACAATAAATACGACAATACAATACAGCAATAATAAATACGTCAACATTTATAGTTGTTCAACTCATGTTGATTTTTAGTAATAAACTAGAGTCACCTTAGTTACTGTGTTAGATAAGAGTTGTTATTATTGTCAAGGGGAAAATTACTTTTTTACATGTCCGTATTTTATGACTGTATAATGGTAGATAAGCTGCCCAGTTGCACGCTAACCATTATTCTTTGTTGTTAAGCGATTCTATTATGTCAGTGGGGTTAACGTGCTTTTTCGGTCGGGGGTTAGATGTTGAAAGGAAAAGGGGAAGTGCCGATCATAATGGCTTTTGTAATGGGTATTTTCGTGGTAACTTTGATGTTTATGTTTTGGTATTGGAATTAGATCTTTGTTGTAGGCAATTGAGTGTTTTTGTCATTGTTCTTGACAAGACAGAAGAGCTAACCTCATTTTAAAAACTTTTTGAAATTTCAAAAGTTAAGTCATGAAAACAAAGTCGTTGGCTTGATCAGTCTTTTTTTGTCGTGGAACTTGTGTCATTTGGCTATTGTGACAATGAAATGGAAATTGCAGCCAGTGCTTCGTTTTTATAACACATTTTGATATATTCCGATTTCTGTCAATGTTATGTGACAATACATGAGCAGCGTTCGATGAACTTTAGCATAGTAGACTCAAGAGGTTAGAATGGATAGCAAAGAACTACAACGTAACAGCTTTCTTTATTAACTGTATAGCGGGTGGTACCAACGGCTCATAATAAAGTACTTATGACAAATCCAGCCTTCAAACCTTCATCATGAGGTGAAGAAAGACAAGAAGACTGTCAGGGGTAACTTTATAGGAGTGACGTAATGTTAGATGGGAGGAGTTGGAAACTGTGACGTCATTGTTGTACATGCTTGTAGGATTAAAAGGATTGTGAATACAGACATGGGAATTTCTTTAAATGGTGCCTCTCGATGGGAGAATCACTCAATAAATGTAGGATTGGCATTTTTTACTTTTTTACTTTTTTTTTGTTGATATTTTGATTTTTTTTAACATTTTGATTTTTTTTTAATTTTCAAAAAGCGGATGTGAGTTTTCTTTGATTGATTCGCGCCCCCCCCCCCTCTGGCAAAGTAACCTTTCAACCTATTGATTATTCAGTTTTGAGCATCTAATGTTCTGACAACGACAGCAATTGTGAGAAAATAAAGAACGGCTATAATACACTCCCATTTTTAAGAGGTATGGCCACAAAAAACGTTACAAAACATGATTAAGCAAAACTTTATGCAAAATGAGCTATAATTTACTCAAAAATTCCTAAACAACAAAATATCATTATAATCCACACACATGGTAATACTAAAAGCCTTTCGGAAAACGCTCAAAACAACGACTCACCTATTATTCATATTCGGTACATCATATCGTGACGTAATACTGATCAATTTACGCATCGACACGCGGTTTTCCCGCGGGTATTGCATTCTCCCACGTGTTTAATCACTCGCAACAGTTGTATCAGGACCTGTTGATGTTATAGTGCACTGAACGTCTTTGAAATGTAACTCGTATTTGTAAACGAAACGAAGAAGTGTTCTCAAATTAATATGTCTGCCGGTGTGAAATTATATGTGTTTGTGTTGTTCGGAGCTACACAGTCATTTCAGAAGATGTTTGCTCAGTGTCAGTTACAGTTATGAGTTTCCTTAATGTCAGTTGTGGATGGTGTGAAAAAGTTGTCCAATATTTTTATTCCGGATTTCAATTCCGGCTGTAATAGTTTTGAGCCCATAGTTTAATAATTAAGATCGCCTAAATGTGTGGCATTTATTTTGAGACAGTAAAGCTTAAAAAATTATGTGTTTAGCGTCAGCCGCTTGAGTCAAGAAAAAACATGCGCATTTTCTATTTTTTTACATGTATTAAAAATCCTGTCTCTTACTATGCGCATTTTCAATTTACTGGGTGTCAACTATGGAAAATAAAAATATTTTCTGTATCGCGCATTTGTTTTTTTGACTTAATTTGTTTAGGGCCTTAATCAATTCAATCGTAAGGAATTGTATTGAAATCTCCACTGAAAAAATCTTTTGCCTTTCCGTTTTCAATGATCTCCTAAGTAGGTGTTTTGTACTTAACCATTGAACTTCAAATTCCTCAAGAAAACATGCATGTTCAGATATAAAATATTAAACCTGGAATTAACCTCGAAAACTTGATACTACAGTTATAAGTTATAAGTTAACAGTTATAAGCTTTTGTTTTTCCGATCGCAATCACTTGTCAAGTAGTTCGTTTGTATCGACCTTTATGTACATTGACTCGTGATCCTCCAATCATCATCATGCCTGACAGTGTATTGTGATCGCGATCGTTGCGCAAAATTCTTCAGCGCGGTCGTGAAATCGATCACGCAAGGCACATAATTTCAACTTTTGGATAGCGTAAAAAGTGTTCGTTATGCCATATTATATCAAGTCCATGTTATGTGTTATGTGTTAGAAGGTAACAAATTTTGTTTATACAAGAGAAGATAATAGTGACATGACAGTACCGATTAGATAACAACTGGTTTGAAAAAAAGGCCAAATCAAACTCGATCGCGCAAGCCCTGTGCGCGATCGCGTAACCGATCATGTACACATTTCTCACTGACAGGTCTGCATCATGAAGGATATATGAAAAGCTTTTATTTGATACTTGAGTTTATGTGAAATTTCTATTTTTTGATCATTGTTTTTCCAATTTTGATCATGTGTGAAGTAGCTGGCACTTATTGAATCATTGACCTCAACAGTCACAGTTTTATTTGGTCACGAATATAGAGTCTTATATCTACTTCAGATGGTAAGGATTAAAGCATTGCTCCCACAGCAATATCATATTTCAAGTGATATAGAAAATATTTGAAGAATTAATCTCACAATGATTAAACTAGTAACTATTACATCATTCCTCTACATCTTCGACTGCTGATATATGATGCATCTGTACCTAATATACGTCATAAACCATACAAATATATGGCTAGCAAATTAAGATGGTGAGGATTAACGTTTGCTCCCACAGTTCAACGAAAAATATAAGATTTCAAGTACTATGGAAAAGATTTGAAGAATGGCCTGTGTTTAAAAAATTTGAAAAGGATCTACAATGATTGTAGCAGCACTAATTAGCATGTTTACGTCATTTATCTAAATAGCTAAATCTGCTGGAAAATGATGTACCTATATTTTGCAGACGTCAATATAGATAAAACTGTATAGCTAACAAAAGATGTTCCTGACACATTACGTCATTCTTTTAAACTATATATATTTAAATTCTATAAATGCAAATATTCTTAAATGCTAAATATATTTTACGTCTATTAATAACGATATCCTGATTTCTATGATCTAAAAAAAAGTGATTTCTTTAAATGTATACGTTCCTTATTTCCTGCAATGTCGTCAGGCGAGGGGTACAAATAACGGAAATATATCGGAAGTACTCGACGCTGTACGATATAGCGAAAGAAAGAGTAAATATCATCATCTCGCAGCAGTGAAACTTTTTGAACGCACAAATGCATTGACTGATAGATGTTTCCTATTTCGTCGCTCGCTGTCAGCAGAAGATATTTCTGTCTGACAATTTGCGTCTGTTTGTAACTGACTGTGGAATTCAATTAAAAAGCAGGGGAATATTTAGATCAGTTTAAATCTTAGGTATGTTCATGATGCAGTACATATTGAAATGTTAACAGACTTTTTATGATCAATATTGTGTGGTAAATGCAGAAATCTGACCTTTTATTTATCTGCTTATAACTGATAACAGCATAGGATTTTTTTTTTAGAAAATATAATTTAAAATGTATCTATCGTTGATCGTGTAAACCGGCCACGCACGCATTTCTTACCGACAGGCATGTTACTCATTTTCTTCACTATGATTCAATTTAAGTTCAAAATATTTTCTATCTTTTAAACCACGTAATACAAAGAAATCTTTTTTAGTCGTGTGGTCAGATTGTGGTTATCCTTAGTCACAATGGATTGGATTGGATTGGAAAGATCTGTTCTTGATGCCTTTAATATGTTTAGTCCAAATAGACAGTTTGGTGTCATATAGTAAACACAGAATTCAAACTAAAATTCGTCTGTACTGAAACATTGTCTTTTCGCTACTGATTTTAATGTTTGGATAATTTAACTACTACTATTTGTTTTTTAGACCACATGTTTAAGTGGTTAGCTTATGTATCATGAAGAGCATGGCCTGGACAGTTGTATTAGGGTTAAGATAGACTTAAATAAAGACTGAACCAGAAGTTGTGAATAAGAAATAATAGTGTACAAAAGAAAAGGATAATGTAGATAGCTACAATAAATATGCATATTTAAGCACAAGTCAAGATGTGAGATCTTTATAGGAACTTGATATAGAATGTATGATTTTTAATTGATCAATGCTCTTTTCGTAACCTGACATATTCGAGCAGCAAATGACAGGCAATCAACCCTTGTATGGCTCTTATGCAATAGGTGATGATAGCTTGACAGACAAGTTAATCTTTACCATATTTACCGTGTTGATTCATACTTGTTCAAACATTGTCAGCCTTAATCTCTTGTTATGGATTTACCTCTTACACTTTAATGCCTTGTTGTAAGCTTAAAGCGTACACTAACAGAAAAGATATGAAAACTGTAATGTAAATATTGACTGTAGTCAAATATTAAAGTACGTAAGTTGAATATAATCTTGTTGAAGTTGTTCAAGAGGATAACCTGTCTTCAAATTATATTTTTAGAACGAATAAAATCCAATACAGTTTTAATAAGGAAATGACATGCATACTTTCTCTGAGAATGATGAGTACAAGGCATGTACAGATTTGTCAAATTGGAAGCATGAAATTAGTATATTTTGGTTTTATAGTGATAGAAAAAATTGGTTCCCCATACCGCAGCTATGAACAACGTTAAGATTCCCTTTGAAAATGGACCACCTCATTCCACTCTCTGGATTTGATTGCTTCCCGGTACTAGCAGTACCATCGATACCGACATTTTGCAGCCCTGGTTACAAGTTGAGTATATGAGTATATTTTGGTTTTATAGTGATACAAAAATACAGACAAGTAAGCGGAGTGGAATAAATCTGTTCATTTTTGAGAATTGTCTGATTAAACAATTAATGTAAACTTATTGTTATTTCGGTGTAAAAGGTTTCAAGATTTTAAGCAAAACTTCAATTAAAAGGAAAATTTTTGAAATTGAAAAGTAGCAGTTCCCTCTTGGAAATATCAGAAACAAAAGAAAACTGTGTAAAAGAGAAGGGCTTCATACATGCATTTTGTATTTGGGCCGTTTAATTAACAAAGATTGAGTTGTGGCTAAATATTTCTTAAATATTTCACCAGAACCAACGGCGCGCAGAGCCGTTGTTAACCAGCTTGGAATTTTGGGGCGCAGTAAGCCCCCCAACGTAATTTCTCTCAAAATACGTTTGAATTTGATCCTTTTAGACGCTTGAAAATTGCATTTCCAGGACTTAAAACACCTAAAACAGCTTACAATAGCTAAGAAAGAAGATGGAGTTTCGAAAAAACAATTAAATATTATTTTTTAAGTACTTTTTACGGTCCTAATTTGATATATGAACAAAACACCCCTTTAATTAAAACAGAGTAGTCGAAAACATACCTGCTTGCAACAATATCAAAATGTATCTACCAATTTACAGAAGAACAGGCACTCAAAAGCACTTATCCATTCCCCAAGTCATTTCTCTAATACTGCATATGAGTAGAAAACTAAAATGGCACTAGCCTATTATAACTGATGAATACACGGAAACCATTATGGAGGATGAAATACAGGGTAACCTTTAGCAACCATTGATTATTCATTATGGGAAGCGATGAATATTGATTCCAGTAATTGCATAAAATGATTTGAGAATAGATATTCAATCATTAATTAATCGATTGAAATGATTCTAAAAGAGAAAAGGGGGCTTGTTAGACCAATCATCGATTGCAAAACTATATGGGGTTGACGACAACAAACCAGGTTGCTATGGCCACTTTTGGTGTTTCATCCAAAAACAGACCGTTTCAATGCAAAACCTCCTTTTTTTCTCTATAAATTTATGTTCATGGTTTTCACTATGGAAAGCACCTTGGTGATAAAAGAGGGGAGTTTTGAAAACTATATAGAAATTGGTATTTCGTGACCCAACTTAATTGTAAGATGGCTAATTTGTGTAACCCCACAATTCCAAAAGAACGATCACTATTAACTACTAGATCCTAATAGAAGCCAAATCCAGACCTTATAAACGAATCTTTTAAAACTAAAAGAAATAGATCCGAGGAGAAAATCGCTTATCGAAAGCTCATAAATCAATGCATCAATAAATCCTTTTTGGCATCAGTATCAAAATAGTTTTATTTTTGTAAGGATAAATGTAGCTCTTATAAAACAAGAAATTAAATTATATAAAAAAAAATCATTGGCAGCAAATCCATCAAAGTTCATAACTAAGAAGAAGTCAATATATCAACCTTCGACAGATGCGATAACATTCCAGCGCTAACCACCTCATATAAGATCGATTTCGCTCCTTATGATGTGGGAAATGTTATATGATCAAAGGGTAAAATTGCATTGCATTTTATGGAGGTCTTTGATGTTATTATTGTAAAGCGTTTGCATTATGGCCAGAAATCAAAAGAAAAAGGAAGTGGATGAAATTTTGTTTCATGTTTTGGCACAGATTTACATAACTGCTAATTTTTCTTCTTTTTCAATATCTCATTGATAAGGACAAATAGTCTAAATTAAAGATTGAAAAGAATGTAATCTCAAAATAAGTATCAAAAATCACTTTTTCCTAGAAAATTTAGTGTCTAAGTTTTCTTTTCTTTTTCAATATCTGATTAATAGATTTTCCTAACCCAATTTATGTTCAAAAAGGTTTTAGAGGGCAAATAAACAAAAATTGAAAGAATTGTAATCTCATAATAAATTGGATTAAAATATCAAAAATCACTTTTTCCAAGAAAATTAAGATTGAAAAAAATGTAATCTCAAATTAGGTTGAATTAAAGTATCAAAAATCATATTTCTAGGAAAATTAATTTTTAAAAGAATTAGGAAGGATTTTTTTGATCTTATGCTAGGCTTAAGATAATCATTAATAAGCTAGTTACCATAATTTCATGATAATTGCATTCAAATGGATTAGTAGTTTTCAATTCCTAGAAAAGTAGGATTGTTATCTGGATGATTACCTCTTGATTTTAAATTCAATCACACTCACATGACATGATCGACCCGTACTTGACGATTAAAGCCTAACGATTACAGCATCACACTCAAATTGATGTTATCTAGCCTTCAGAGTATTGGAACTACCGCTAAATTGAAGTATTTAAATTCTTGGCGCAGCTGAATTGAACTTAACCGCTTAGCCACAGTTAATATTTTTTCATGAAAAGAAAACAGACACTATATTTTCAAACCCAACTTAATACACATCCGTTACGACCAACGCTAGATTGTTTTTGTAAAACATAGCAAGCGGAAACTGCTTATGGGAGGAGTAATGATTATCACATCGAAAAGAGTTTCAATCCAATACGAATATTATTTCAATGTGAGCTCTTATAAAGAGCACAGAGAGAGCAACTGGGTTAAGTATATGTCATTTTATAAATTGATTTTTACCATGAATACCTTCATGATAACACAGCTAAAATGAGATTAATCCATTTTTTAATCTAGAGTCCACGTGGCGAGTGATTTATTCCCAATTAAGACCACCATGTGAGCTATAGCATCAATTAATATTTAGATTATAAATATGATAATTAGCAGTGATGTTATGATAATGTAGTGATAATTGTTTTTCTTTGAATGAATGGTTGTTTTTGAGTGATAAACAAGGAAGACAAAAGTGATCATGTGGATTTAGATTAGGGTAATTTGGGCATGAGGCACATTGCTACCTCCCAATTATTGTAAAATAAGGTAAAAGGCTTTGTGATGATTGCAGAGCAATTTTATGCTCATGGCAGGGGGTCATTATATGTCATGATTTAAGAGCACTTGATATTAAGAATTATAAAAAAGAAATCAAAAAATAAAATAATATGATTATGTTGTCATAATTGTTTTTCTTTAAATGAATGGAGGCTTTTGAGTGATAAAACAAGGAAGAAAAAAGTGATTATGTGGATTTAGATTAGAGTAGTTTGGGCATGAAGCACATTGCTACCTCTCGAATATTGAATGACAATGCGAGGGGCTTTGTGACGTTTTGCTATTCAGGTTTAAACTAATGACAGAGAGGTGATTGCCTGTCTTGGTTTCAGAGCACGTGCACAGTAAACATTTAGACTAAAAGATAAGACATCAAAAATATGTAGTAATTAAGTGACAAAACAAGGAAAGAAAAAGTGACCATGAGGACTTAGATTAGGTTATTATCTGTTTTTTATTTAAGTGAATTATAATAGAAGATACGATACAAAAAAGATTAAAAAGTAAGTTAGAAATTACAAACCTTTCAACTGGTTTTGGTTTGAGGTCATCCTTATTGAAAAACACATAACAAGCCATTTTAGGAACTAATTTTCGATTTTTGGCAAATCTACATTTGAATATATCATGATAAATCAATTGAGAATTTAACCGGGAAAATTACTTTGTGAAGGGATTAATTATCGTGGGGATTAAATGAAATTCAGCCAAATTAATGTTTTTTAACCATTTCCCCCACTTTTTGGCCATCTTTACTTGTGTCCGAAAAATCCTTTCGATATTTATACCCTGCGTAAATTAATCCCTTAAAAAGTATTTGTGAATGCAATGCATTCATTACTATAAAATATCAACTTTTTTGATTCCCAAAATATTATTGAATCTGTAACATTACTTTCAGTCGTGCAGCTGTTCAACCTTTTGAACGTAAAAACCAAACCAATAAGAATTTGTTCAAATTATTTGACTCAAGAGGTTAATAAATGCCTCAAAATATTTTTCGTGATCTTCCAAAAACCCTTTATTGTCTTCAGAAATTATTTACACATTATGGGTAAATTTTGCTATTTAATTGGTTAAAAGTTACATCATCATTGAAATTATTGAATCACAGTATTTTGACATGACGTTCAGTTTTAATAATTTATCCAATGGTGACATCCTTTAAATAAGCCAATTAGATTCATATATTGTAATTTTCAACGAATCAAAAAAGGCACTTACCCATTATGTTAAAACAATTTCTAAGTGACAAGCGTTTGAAAAAGACTTTCCTTTCAAGTAACAAATCATACTCTCTCCTTCACATGTCAACAGAACACAAAATTCTTTGTTAATGCTGACTAACAGCCTTCACGCTAAACTTTCATCTAATAAAACTCTCCCAATGTGATTTCTGACTTTTTGTTGCTATAAAGTTTGTCAATATTTTGATGAATGAAAACTATAAACATACATCATATTAATATTAGATTGTAAACATCATATCACACACACACACACGCACACACACATACACACACACACACACAGCAACGAATCCTAGAATTACAACATGAGAAATCAACGTTTGATTACTCGATGTTTGCATTTCCATAATCTGTTTAAAGAGTGATTCTTTTGATAAAATGACATCTAAATGATGAGCCGAACTCTTTGTGTATAACACCTCCAAAAAAAGAATAGAAAATAGAGACACTGCTTGTTTGTATTGCTATGAGAGTGATTTATATGTTGTGAGCTGCGCGCGATGCAATCTGATTTCTATCTTCTAGAGTATTGTTTTTACGGAAAGGAAAGGATATACCATTCATCAATGATAGGTGTAATTAAAGTGATTAAATGTTTAATGAGTTCTATTGATTGTTGGAACGATCTAGAGTGGGTTTCGGTTAAGGGCGAAGAAGGATAAAGCAGATGGATAGTAACGAAAGGCACTCCTCGAGTCACAATAGTGCTGAAAACACCATCAAATAAACAAGACGCTGCTTATTTATAACGCTATGAGAGCGTAGATAAGATATAACGATCAGATTTCTATCTTCTAAAGTATTGTTTTTACGGAAAGGTATATACCATTCATTAAAGATGGACGTAATTAAAGTGATTACATGTTTAATGAGTTTTGTGGAGTGTTTAAAGATCTAGCGTGGAGGAGGTTGTCTGATTTTATTACCAAACTATTTCTAAAGCATAACATATAACAATTAATGGGATCCATTTTAAAATTAAGCGCACCACAAGGAAACATTGTGGTTTACGCTAACTCAATGAATTAATATTTCAAATTACGGGGATCCAGAACGAATCAAACCCGGTTCTCTCCATTGCGAATTCAAATTGATCTAATGCATGATATACTTTTACGTCTACTCAAATTTGAGCACACCATAAAGCATATAAACAATTTTACGTTTACTTTTCAGTTGTACTCCAGTTGTTTGACAGGATCTAATAAGAGCAATCAACCCTAGATAACCTCGATAAAGGAGGAAAATTAATTGACAGTTGACAGGAATGACCAATAAAAAGAATTACTAAATAGTAAAGAAAGAGCTGATTGATTCTAAAAAAGGATGTTTGACAGAACAAGAATCGGCCTTATGTCCCATGTTTATGATTTATCAGAAGTGGGCCAAGCATACAACATTAAAGGGGTTCTGTTAAAGACTCGACTTTGGCTAAGACCCAACCGTCGTTATAGTTTTAATTTCCTATGATATTGTGTTAATTATTCTCCCCGATTTAAGTTTTGGCTAGGCAATACTTATACCATTCTGTATAAAGAGCTTTCGTACTTTTTCAAAGGGATATTATTTAACCCAAATTATTGTTCCCAAGCTATTCAAATCATGATGTTAAATTTGGGTGTGGTGTTAACTCAATTACGTCATCATCATCTCTTCTTCATAATAAATGATTTTCAAATATTATTTTAGTTTAACAATCCTGGTATCGATTTGACATAAAAACATCGAAGAAGTAGAGAAATGTTTTAATAACTTTCAATTAGGACAATAAACAAATAACTATTATTCTTTCAATAAATTAATTGTTCAATCAATTTTCTATTCACTCGACATAAAGTGCATCAAATAAATCAAAATAATATCGCGAAGATGGCTATCTTTTTCTCTCTCTCTCCCTTCGTCTATTTGTCTCATTTAACTGCAAATAATTGTCAGAAAGTGACTACCCGCAGGCCTGTCAGTGTAGTGCGATCAATTATCATCACGAAGCAATCGCGCAAAGTCCTTTAGCGTGATCGTAAAACCGATTTTGTATCGCATAAAAAATTCCAATTTTCTTTGAAAAAGAAGATATTAATATTAGATTAATGTCAATGTCAATGGTCTTGAATTATACTATTTTCCTTACAGATTTTACCGTTCAGATAACAATTGGTTTGATAAATGGCCCGTACAAACTCGATGATGCGAACCCTGTGCGCAGTTTTACAAGTTTAGCTTGATTCAGTTATTCAAATAAAAACACTTCATAGTTACACTAATACTCTTAACTTATATAGTAGCATCCCTATATTTTATACCGTTTCACCTAATATGGATCAAGCTTCACTAATCGTTTTTTCTCGAAGGCAGGTGAAGCTCTTTAGCCTTGATTGGTAATTCACCTAGGAGAAAGATACTTCGAAAATAAACCACTCTGGGTGGGTGGAGCTCATCAACCTTGGTTGGTAATCCATCTAAGAGAAGGAAAACTCTGACATAAAACCAAAGTACAAACTTTTAAATCAAAATGTGTTTATTATTTCTATTATTTCCATTTATCATTACTATGAACTTTCTTTATCTTTTCTTGTCTTATTTTCATGTTAAGGGTCTCTCAACATAGTAAGTCCTCACTGACTTTTGAGTACATCCTTTCCTCAATTATTATTTATCTTTTAATTTGTTCATTTTATTAGCTTAATGTTGTAAAAAAAAATGTGTATTCTTTTTTGTATTATATATTTTGTTATTGAGGAAGAAATACATTCTAATTCTAATTCTAATTCTATCAAAATATAAAATTGTGACATCTTAAATTAAGCCATTCTAACGAACCATACAGCTAAAATAGATGCAATTTGGTGTTAACTTCTTAATTTTTATGTGAATTTTATATGTTTAATGTTTGATGTTTAAATACCAATTTTCTTTCATTATTAGTTGATAAGTGCTTTTTTTAGCTTTGCTTTTTGTGTAATCGTTTTCTGTTATTCTTCATCTAACAGTAACAACAATAGCAATAACTTGGTTTTACAAAGTTTGGTATATGTGTGATACAAGACTTGTTCAATTTTGTCAAATTTTGTTGAATTATGTCAAACTTGTCGAATTATGTCAAAGTTACTTGAATTTGAACTTTGTTGAATTATGTCAAACTTGTCAGACTTTGACAAAATTTGGCGAATTTTGTAAAACTTTATCGAATTATGTAAAACCTGTCAGATTTTGCAGTATCGAAAAGTATTCATTGTTCTTGTGTATATAGATAACCTCTGACCATCATCAATATAAACTTTTGTTTTAAAACAATATTTTAACATTAAACTGTTTTTAAACAGGCTTCCAACCTGACTGTTTTCAAATTGCATTATTGTTATGATCATATATTATCATTATTATTTCTGTGCGTTTGCAAATCCAAAGCTGGTGGTCCTATTCTCAGACACGTCAGGTTTTGGAAATGAAAGAAGTTATTTACCGGAACCCTCCAGGTATGTAAAACCCTATTTACCTGAATAGTTCTGATATGCAAAACGTTATATGTCTGAAGTATGTCTTCAGACTTATTTCTGTAGGGATTTTTCATCATACTTCAGACATATATAACGTTCTGCATA
>JAUKPT010001446.1:0-11123 GCA_032273505.1 Nanomia bijuga
GTTGGAATAAGAATGTCCTGGGTGGATTTCTTTTCAAAAATTAATCAGCGGGGGGGGACGTCTATTAGAGAGCAGAGAGTATATGAGAATTCATTCAACACAACGGTCCAAGGGTCCAAGACTTTAATGAGTGGGGGTATTTACCCTTGTTCTTTTCCCAAGAATCTTTAATTCTAGGACGTGTTCAGAAATATATGTGCAAATGTACTAGCAATTTTGAACTATTTTTGATCACCAGAGGGTTAAATGTTTCACTTAGTCCCATTATTTGTTCCGAAGTTGGGATGTCGAAAAGTCGAAGTTTTAATTTAAATGAGTGCTACCCAGTGTCATTGCCCCTGGTAATAATGCTTTCGACTCTTAGAGACTCGTTTCCTAATGTACAATCATTAAATATTCCCCTAGGGATGTCAGCTGGTCCATTTCTGGTATATCTAAATGATTCTATATAATTGTAAAAACTGGACACACTTTTTTTAGACCAAAAACCTACCAAAAAGGAAGAAATAACAAGCTGAGTGGAATTTGACTGGCAATATATGATTGGCCTCTTAAATAATGGGTTTGAATATAAACTGGAGATGCATTTCTAGACCCATAACTAGATATGAGCTTGTTAGGAGGGATAAGAAATATGCAGACTAAAAAACATTCCAGGAGGTATCATATAACCATAAATGGAATATAAAACATTTTTATTTACATCTTTGTGTTTTATGCCACACATGGATAACGGTGTCAAAAAAGCAACAGTAAATATTTTGGCCAACAGCGCCCCCCCCCCACACCACATAGGTAGGTTAAACGTTTTGGACTAAAAAACATCTCAAAAAGGTACAAATAACGTCGGACAGCTTATGGCGGCTTATGTAGGATGTTGGTGCCAGGGTATGAAAATTGAGGCAGGTCGGAGAACTTTAAATTTAAATGAAAGTATTAACTTACAGCTTCCATGATTTGTGGCATTTGTTGTGTGATCTAAACAAAATCGAGTATATTCGTTGGAAATCATCTAAAGTTTGTCTTATTTAGACTATTGATTGGTCGAATATTATCATCAACATTCTGATTGGTTAAACAAAAAATGTCGAAATTAAAAAAAAACGATGATTTCAATTTTTAATGGACCTATCAGAAACTTGATGAAGTAAATTTGACCATAATCACAAATGCAAAAATGAGAAAAACTTAAAAAGATGAAAAGAAATGAAAAGAAACTGGCCACAAGAAACGAAACTATTTCTTTCCCTTCCACCTACTTCCACACATGATCAAAATAATAGTAGGCCACCTACCTGTTGTTCAAGGTGGGGGTTATTTGAATGCATCGGATGATTACGGATGGCCTAAAAAAAGAAGAAAGACGATCTTTAATATTTGTGTGCAGCTGAAGATCAATGACAGTGTATCAGGTGGATTCATGATCAAGTAGCCATGATGGAGCTGAAGTCTAGTCCGCCAACTGTAAATCCATATAGATATTTATCAGACATTAGGCCCGTTAAAAAGACATAAATGAGATTATATACATATTTTCTAAAAAAAACATAATTTAGCTTCGCCAATTTGTTTTAATATAGCGATGATAGGGCAGTTGATAAAAATTATATCATGAATAGGCTTATAACCTCCCACCCCAACCCCCCCCCCCAAAAAAAAAAAAATAAATAAAAAAAAATAAAACAATTGCCACTTACACTTGCAACTAAATTAGGATTGCTCATGACTTGTTGCATCATCTGTTGCATGAAGGGTGACTGCATGACGTTCTGTTGCATTTCGGGATTGGAGGCCATCGAGGAGAAAAGATTTGGGATTGCACCAGCAGCAGCGTTTGCACCTGTAGTGGTAGTTGTATTATTGGCGGTGGAAGGTGTGTTACTCGTTGTAGCTGCACTGAATAAACTAAAGAGAGAAGCCGATCAACGGTAAATATTTTGGCCGACAGTCCTACCCCCTGGCGAGAAAAGAAACAAGCAATTTCTAAACAGGGAAAAAGTGGCTTATCCAGGGGGAGGAGCAGACCTTACGCATTTGTCTAGAATTTATTTATTTATTTATAGGATAAATGATTTACAAACATCAGACTATTAAAAAGACAAAATAAATTTACATTTAGAAAACAAGACTCAAATCAGGATGATTTTTTATATACAAACTGGCGCACATAAAAATATATAAAGACAGATCAAGGGGGAGCACGGGGAGTGGATAATGAGAGTTGAAAAGATAGATAAATAAGTTTAGATTGCAAAGTGATTTGAGGATTTGATAAAGTTAATCGTAGATATGAGCAATGATCTATTGCTATCACATAGATTCTACCCCCCCCCCTTCTAGAAGGGGGGGGTTCGAAAAAGTTCAAAATGCCAAAGGGGGGGACGGAACTTTTAAATATGTAGGTGTTTGATTCTTTAGAATTTTGTAAATCATTGTAAGAGGTTGAAATACTCGTCTTTGGTCAAGAGATCCCTATCCGGGTTCTTCAAAGATTTTATCAGTATTAATACATTTCCGGGCACTAGTTATGGCTAGGGCAGCTTGATACTGGGTCTTTTCAAGTATGTTCATTGTAAAGGAAAAGTGAAGAGACAAAGTCATTTGTTTGAACAGGAGTATGATAGATAATATCACAATAGTCAAGATGAGAACGGATATGCATTTTATAAATTTGATACAGAGAAGATGTAAGATTTAAAGAGATTTAAGTGCTTGATGATACCATGTGATTAGCAAATGAATATCTGGAATCAAGAAACAATCCAAGATGTTTGTGACTATTTACAAGAACTCTGATGTTATCAAAGTATAATGGAGGATGAAAAGGACTAGACTTCTTGCATGAGAAAATTATTTCTTCGACAGGCTTTGATGGTTCTGGTTTAAATAACATTTTCCATTGAATTGCCAAAGAAGCAATTGAATCGAGATCATTGTTCAATTCCATGGCAGACAGATGAGGATCATTGACTACAGAGAATAATTTGACCAGACATTTAAGATTTGTTTCAAGCTCATTGATAAAAACTAAAAAAGGGGACCAAGAACTGTGCCTCGAGGTACTCCTGATTGAATCGATGCCCAATCAGAAACCTGCCCATTTAAGTACTACTCCTTGTTTACCATTGGTAATATAGATAGACAATAATTGGAGTAGATTGCCATTTATACCATTTTGTTTGAGGTCGAATAAAAGGCCTTCATGCCAAACTTTGTCGAAGGTCTTAGACATGTCTAGATAAACAGATCTCACATCGAGAGAGTTTTCGTCATCAAACGCCTTATGGATATCATTAACGAGTGATAGTAATTGATTAGTACATGAATCGCCTGGCCAAAAAACAGATTGATTCTTGGAGATTAGACTGTTCGTAATAAGATAATAATGAATATGCTTAGATAAATACCTCTCAAAGACTTAACCCAACACTGGAAGTAGCGAAATTGATCTATAATTACAGTTTGCTTGCCGCCTTTCTTATGAACAGGGGTGAAATTTGCTCTTTTCCATTGAGAGGGAAAGATGCCAGTTGAAATTATTATAATCTTAATGGAAACTTTAAAGTTTTTCACAGAGTTTTAGCATGTTTACAGATATATCAACAGGACCATAAGCTTTGTTTACATCCAAACCTAGTAAAAGTTCTTTTGCATCGTCATCTTTTATTTCAATGGTAGAAATGGTGCTGTCTGTAAGAGTACAAAAAAAAAACAGGTGACATACTGGCATTTACAAAAGAAGTACATTGCAATGCAAAATAATCATTTAAAAGTTTTGCCTTTTCTTTGATATCAATTACCTTACATGAATTAATAGAAATTACACAAGAAAGTTTCAAAATTGTGTTTCCAATTGATTAACTAAAAAAAAGTAGTACAACTAGTACAAAGTAGTACAAATATTAAATAAGAGCAATTTAAGACATGTTTTCCCCCATTACCTTGATTAACGGTCTTCATTCAAAAAAAAACTGTTTTTGGGGCTACTTCAAAGGATTTTCTTGTTTAGATGCTTGATATAAACCACACGGTTCATTTTTCAGACCCGACTAATATGATTCTTAACCAGCATACAATTTGAAATTGAGTGATGAGTGATTCAAAGATATTTTTAAAATTACCTCTCCAATTCGTCATACCAGGAAAAGTACCACTTCCGGGTGGATGTCAGAAAACACTAGGGCTTAAATTCTTCCTTGGGCATTCACCATCACTTATCAATAATAAAAAAAGGGTGGAAACAGGTTATAAGATACTCCCTGTCTAAATACTTTTCTAAAAATAATTTGGATTTCAAAAATATTTTTTTCCTGAAATCAGGGAAATCCCTGAACACTAACTGCAACGAGAAGATATAGTGAAAATAATTTATTTACCTGAATGGATTTGGTGCAGCTGGCGAAGATGAATTTGTTGCTGAACTAGAATTTGGATTCCATGGATTTGGAAGTGGGTCTGTATTCTGTGTTCCCCGTTGTGGGTTTTCCGGTTGTCCGGCACCACCTACAAGAAAAATAACAATACAAAACACGAATAGATGAGTGACTTTTTTTAAAAGGTGCTGACCAGAAAATGTCTCAACTAGTTACTTTCTACCAAACTGAGATATTTCGGCCAAAAGTACCCTTCTCTGTTGGTGGGAAAATATTTAATTTGTCAAAATACAAGGAAGAAATTTAGCTAAACACAAAAACAAAAATACAATTCTCTGTATCTCCATACTTTGGATAAATCATCCACATCAACCCCTCAATTATGCACATTTTCAAAGAAATTAGGCTGAGGCTTTTCTGTAAAATACAGACCTTTCTCAGAAAGTTAAAATTATGCTGTATGTGCCACAAAAGAAAGGCAAAAAAAAAATATTAATACAAAATACCCATCTTAAAAGATCATTTTTCAGTAATTGTATATATAGAAGTTTAAATATTTTCTGGAATGATAGACTTTTAATTCAAGTGAAGGCACTGTATCCAAAAATTGAACCTTCTCATCGGCGGAATACGGAATAATACTTTAATCAAGCAGATTTTTAGTATAGAAATTCCCCCATTATTTTGTTGGGGAAGAGGGGCTCTGGGACTAGAAAGAAAAATCTAGACATGGGAAATATGTTCTTTCACAACTTCTAATGTCATTAAAAAAATTATGCATCTTTATATGGCTAAATCATCATTGTATGAAAAAAATACATTAAAGCTTTTAAGATGTAACTTGATAGTTTGATTGCCAACAATTATGTAACATAAAAGTCTTAATATACAATTTCAAGACACCAACAATGATATCACTGTCTAACTTATCAAACATTTGATGGTAATCAAGTGGTAACTTGAACAATAATTGCATGAATAGAATGAGACCAGAATATGATTTTCAGATCATTATTTCACTATTCTAAGTCTTCTAGCGGTTAGTGTAAATGGAAGAAGAAAGAAAGTAGGCCTTGATAGACCAGTTGCTGTTTTTGATAAAAAGTCTTGGTGTTTTTTCCAAGCATTTTGTTTCAAATATATATACTTTATAGAATAATAGCCAAATTTCAGCTATTTTAACTGTTTGATTGGTCCAATATGAATAAAACATTTGTACATGAACCAATCAGTTTAGTCATGATAATAATTTGGCGACAATTCTTAAAGCCTTTTAAAGTTGAGGAAAGAGTCAAATTAGGGCCTTGAAAAGGTAAACTTTATTCTTACCTGAAGCGTTGTCTTGCCCAAATTGTGATCTCATCTAAAAAGAAATATCTCTGATAAGACCAAGTAAAACAAAATTGTTAGTAATTTGCGTGTTCAAGTTACGAACACACAAAGTTGTACAATACATAATGATTTATTCGCAGATATTCGACCATTCACATGCACCCAAATGGACAAAATTTGACCCTCTCTCACCTGTATGCAAATTTACACATTTAACTGTTGCACTAACATAGTGGTGTAAGCTTTCGATGGACCCCTTTTTCTTCATGCATATGTACTAGAAGAATTGTCACTTATTCTATTTCATCATCAGGAATGTGTTTTGACAGTGACTACCACCACTTTGAATGTTCCTTTTTGAAACAAGTATGCAAGGAAAGAGGTCACAAATAAATGCTTTTTAAACGTTAGCTACTTTTCTAAAAGAGCACCTATGCCTATAATGTTGTTCAAGAAAATGTAACTAACTGAAGTAACTAATTGGAATTTGGACCTATTGATAGAACAATTTTTCGAATGCAAAAAAATATTGCATGAAAGAGCAGCACTAAAGTTCAAGAAAAGAAATAAAATGAAATGAAGAAATATTTTCAAATCAACTTTCTACTTAACTTGAAAAAAAAAGGCAAAGAGAAAAATAGTTTATGCCATTTTCAATGATTTAATGTTAATATAAAATTTTACGCCAAGTGGGAGGCCTGTAGAATTTAACAAAACATAACAAGCATGTTATCAATTTGTTATCAATTTGATATTTTGCAATGGAGATTTTTTTAAACCATTTTCTATCTCACTTCGTAAATTGATAACAAAGACAAATAATTTTGATGAACAACAATGACGATGGGGTGTGAAGTAAGAGATTGTCATAGGTATATTTGCTATTTGATTGGTCGAAAGTTGCATCATAAAGAATCAAAATGTCATCATTTGATGTTTTGTTAAAGCTTAAAATGATAAAAATAAGTTTTGTTGAACCATCCAGATTGTTGATAATGTAATTTACAATCTCAAAACTTTGCCTAATTTAGATTAAAGATTGTTTGAATATTATATCATCAAGAATCAAGTATCTGTTGATTTAAAAATGTTGCAAGCTGAGGTTTTCTTAAAATCAAAAATTATGATATGATTGTGAAATTAACCAATCAAATTCTGGATGATGTAATAATTAACCAATCAATAGTCCAAAATAGATAAAAATTTGATTCCTGAAACGGTTTGCAATCAAATTATTCAAAGTATAGGATACCTGTTCTTCTGCAGCGTTTAACATTGGTTCTTGAACATCTGTGTATAATCGACGTAATGCGTTAAAACCACCTGGTATACTCTAAAGATGATAAAAGTGATTGTGTAGAACAATTCCCTACAGTCTGATAATATAAATCATTCTTTATTGTGCACAGCAGAGCAAAACAGTGAAACACAGCAATAAACATTAAAACACATAGTTTTAAGGGAGAAGACACCACTCTGGGGGGTTCTTCTAGAAAGGGGGGTTAGATAATTTTTGCTAATGAGTATGAGTATATTTTTTATCACCAAAATGTTTAAAAGTTAGAAAACGATCTTGCATTTTTAATCAAAGAATATATTTTGTCGAAAAAACACCCTTTAAGAAGCCTGTTTTTATAAGTTTATATGAATGAGATAAAAAAGATTCATGTTCCTGTCTTTTTCCTCAAATTCTTAATAGAAATTTTGTTAAGAAGTAAACATAGTCTATAAAGAGAAAGCTTGATAAAAAAATATAGTAAAAAACTCTTCAGAATTAGGGTCTCCATCCTCTAACTAAACAAATATCCTGTATACTATCCAGAGAAATCAACTGGCTGTTTATAATCAATCATTACCAGCGACAAAAGGCAATTGCCCCAGATATTGATATAGGCTTTCCTTTCATCAAAGGCAAAAAATGATTTACAAACTTTCTTCGAGAAATTGTCTTTTGTTATTAAATTAAATAAATTAAAATTAAACGAAACACCTATGTGAAACTGATAAAATCTAATTTAATTTAATGTTAGCTTTCTCTTTAAAAATAAGGTAATCACTAATCAGAATGGTTAAAATGGCTGTTAGGAACAACAATTTTCATCACCGCCCAGCAATATGGTGGGCAGCAATTTTTTGAGGGAAAATTGCCACAGAGAAAACATTCTAATTCCAAAGACTGTGTTTATCAATGTGATAGTTGGTTCCTCCAACTTGAGGTTGAATTCTAATTTGTTCAATAAAAAATTCCACAAAAACAGTGACAACACGAAGGGCTGAAAAGTATGGGCAGGTCAAAAATGGCATTGAGGCATGCAATCCAAAGAAATTAAAACCTCGAGAAAAATGTTAAAAATCCGAAGATTAATTGCTGATTTTGCCCAACATCAAACAAAATCATATTAATAATTGTTTAAGTATGTTTTATTTACCCTAGATGATTTCTCGAGCTATTATTTTTCTCGCTCCTTCGTCGCATAAAAAATAAAACATCTCAAGATCATCTTGGTGAAATAAAGCCGTACTTTATTAACATTGAATAAATAATTATTGTTTTACCTCCAAATTACTCATTGCACGGTCTTGATTTCTCATCATTTCTTGCATCATGGCTGGATTTCTCATCATTTCCATTGTCTAAATTACAAATGAGGTTTAAAAGGTGAAAGTTTATGCAAAAACAAAAATCAAGATAATTATCTAAGAATCTGTTAAATGACCTTCCTTCATCCCTACATTAACAGATTAACAAAAGGCAGCAAAGAAAAAAAACAATTCAGTATGAAAAAATAAAACTAACTATTACCTGTCTCATTAAATCAGGATTATTCAGTAGATGTGAAATTTCGGGGTTTCTCTGAAAGCAAATATTTGTCATTAAATTAAATATGTATTCAAAGGTAATCTTTTCTAACACAGAAAATAATGGAGAAAAAAAGAAAAATTCAAGTAAGAGATGGAAAAAAAAATGACAGTGTCCGCCCAACAATATAGATTCCAGAGTTTTGTCTTCTGGGTTGGGGGGAAGGGGTGTATTGAACATATCTAGTTTTTGGGTTATAATATAAGAAATTATGCTCCTAGTACCACAAGTTTCTTCTGAAAGTCAAAATTTTATTTGTCTTCGTACTTGTTTTTAGAAATTTTTCGTGACAAGGGGCAGCTTGGTTGAGGGGAAGGGGGTGTGTGAACACTCTGTAAGTTACCCAGACATTTTTCATGTGCAATAATTAACTATCTGCTAAATAGAAAATCATTGGTTGAACTGGTTGAAAAAAAATGTGAGCATTAAAAAGAAAGTTTACCTCCATAAGTTGTTGCATCTCTGGATTACTCAACATAATTGAACGCATCAACTCAGGATTTGAGGTCATACTTTGAAATAGCGGGTTATCAAGCGCTTGACGGAGCATTTCTGGATTGGACAAAACTTGTTGAGTCATATTCATTCGAGCATCTAAAGTAATTAACTGATTCACAAAATTTGCTTTTTAAATATTACATTTGGAATTTTTAGGCAAATTGAATTTCAACCGAACAAAACACAAAATATTTTAGAGGCCATCTCAAAAGTTTGTCTAATTTAGACTATTGGAGATTACATCATCAAGAATCTGATTGGTTGATTTAAAAATGTCACAATTTGATGTTTTCTTAAAACCAAAAATGATGATATACTTTTTTAATGTACCAATCAGATTCTTGATAATGTAATATTCAACCAATCAATAATCTTAATTTGACAAAGTTCTGAGATGATCCCTCAGGGTTAAAGAAGAAGATGAAGCTTACCATTGCCTGATCCCATTAATCCCATCAATGGATTTGATTGAGCTGCTGCTGCAAGAGGAGAGGTTGCCTAACAAAAATGAAAAAAATTTTGACATTAGGAATTGTCTGATTGCTGATTGATTGGTTTGAAATTACATCATCAAAAATCTAATTGGTTATTTAATAAATGTCACAATTTGAAAATGATTCTAAGTTAACCAATCAGATTTTTGATGATGTAATTTTGAACCAATCAATATGGAAATTTTACCAATAATTTGTAGACAATCCCTTACCAGATTCCACAGTGGAAATATTGTGTCTGAATCGCCTCTGCAGTGCTGCAGTCACAGGAAAATGAAGATTTTTAAACATTCTGCATTATAACATTTTATTTCCAAGCAATGCATATTTTTGGATAAGCCTTTATATATGTTCAAAATTTTTGATGACATTTTGTCAATGATCATCCTTATTTATTTAACCCTATTTTTAATGGGCTTTTTTTCCTGCGTCTATTTGCGTCTTATTTTCTTTAATATTGCTCCAATTAGTCTGAAATGTGGTAAGTTACCTCACAACCTTTAACTTAAAAATTAATCATCAAAATGACTGTCAGCATATTTTTTGCTGACATCAGCATTATTTTGCAGTATGTCATCAAAATCATCCCAATTACAGCTTGTATGGCTTGATTTGCAATTTTCTGCAAAAAAACTGAGTACGGAATCAACATATTTTCAGGAAATGTGTAAAACTAATATTTATATGATAAAAAGTGGGCCTGCACCCCACTTAAATTTTATCAGTTTACCAATAACTGCTTGGGGTATATTTACCCCCCCCCCCCATTAAAAATAGGGTTAAAAGCAAGGCAGGTATTAAATGATGTTTCTAAGGCTCAACATTTAGCCTCAATATGCTTATGAAAAAGTGTGAATTGCAGAAGAGTAATGATAACGATTGACAAAACACCAGTCTTCTCAAAACTTTTATTGACTTTTTTGTATTATCTATCCATAGCTAAAAGAGCACAGTTTACTTGAAGATAATTGTTTATTTGACTTTGAACAGAAATGGAACATAAAATAAAGAGGCACATTTAGTACTGACGAGTTGTGATTAGGGGCCAGTTCTATTTTGCCATTAAGTCAATGTAACGTTTGGGAGATAAGATTGTCATAGACGTTTATTCTTCCCGATAAAAAATCCACCATGGATGCCCGTAGTGGTATGTCATCTTTCAACACACTTCCATTCATGTAAGTTAAACATAGTCTTTGTGAGATACTTACTGAGGTCCCCACCGACAAATTCTGACATCCGCCGACTGTCGGAATTTGTCAGAATTTGTCGAAAATTTCAATTTTTTCTGAAATTTTTTGCTATAAAACATTCCTGTCACAGACAGACTGTCAAAATCTAAAAACGATGCAGTTAAATGCACTCAACTCAAGCTCTTAATGAAGCGAGGGCACAACAACTATCCTTAGGCAATGCCGACGGGTCGACCCATGCCATGAGGGAAATTAGGTAGTCTAGGTGTGACTTTAGCTATTGCCTCAATAAGCGCGTAAAGAGCTGGTACATGGCTGTTCCATCAAACATGGAAACCATTGAAGTGGAATCTGTCTACAGAGCGTTTTCCAG
>JAUKPT010001447.1:0-15308 GCA_032273505.1 Nanomia bijuga
GGTTTTTAACAACATTTTACACCCCCCCCCCCCACTCATTTTGTTCTCGCGACGCCACTGATATGGTTGGTCCTAAAATGATATTTAATACCGTAGTCAGAGGAAAACTGGAGTTGAGCTATTACCAAAAATATTCATTTCCAATCGAAGCCTCTATCAAGATTGCTTTATCCTGTGGTGATTCATGCAATGCATGTAACAGGGATAAGGGACGTTGTATCACTGTTATTTTTAGTTCGTAATCCGACATCAGGAAACTATTATCCTCAGACATGGTAAAGTAAGAGAGTGATTTTGATAAAGTAAATAAACAAATTATCATCCGGTGACGTTATGTTTGGTATACTTATTTCGGTTGTCGAGGGTTACCTACCTGTAGTCTGTTTCAAAATAATTGGACGAAATGCATGCAAAAAACCGTCAAATCTCACATTCTCTATACTATGTATCACATTGTTGCTAAAAAATATCGTTGTTGATCAAAACAAACAAATTTCTGATTCTTTGGAATCTCTCGGGATCAACTTTAAGTTCGTCTTTAAAAAAAACGATGCATTTTAGAATAAGAACCACAACTTTTTTTGTTAAACGAGGAAAGTTTGTAGGCCGGCAAACGACTGAACATTATTTGTCTTGAGCCGATGAAATGCGCCCTTTCCTGGGCCAAATATGAACCTCTGATTGAAAGGTTTTAACCCTATTTGGACTAAGTGGCAAATTCCGACCCCATACCGGACTACCATACCTTTCCCTATAATCACGTACCTTTTTTAATTTTTTCTGGTAGATCTATAACTGTTCTACCTGTGAGCTTAATTGCTTCTTTTTTAAAGATTTCAGAGAGGGGCGGATTCTGCTGCCCGCCAGTGTTATTGCAGTCAAAAAAGTCCAGTCCAAATAGGGTTAAGCCAAAGTAGAGAGAAATGAAACATAAATATCCTTACTTTTTTTCCGTGCCGAATCCTTTTTAAAGTTTCAATTTGCTTCTATTTGAGTTACGACTCATTGAGAACATAAAAGAGATATTTCCACACCATTTTACTACTTGTAACCAATAAGAAGCATGCATTCGCTCTGTCAATGACGTAAACGCTAATCCTAGCTCACAAGTGATAAATACTTTCGATATGAAAAGAATGATTGGGATTTAGTCGTTCTGTTCAAAAGTTTGTCAAATTCAAACTATTGATTGGTTGAATATTGCAGCATGAATAATCTGATTTGTGCATGTCCAAAATGTCACAACTTGATGTTTTCTTTAAGTCAAAAATGATGATATATTTTTTAAATAAACCAATCAGAATCTTGATGATGTAATATTTGACCAATCAACAGTCTAAATCAGACGAACATTTTGAGATGACTGTTTAGATTTGACAGGAAAAGTGACTGAGCGTGAAAGACACCGAAACACTCATAAAGTAAGGGTTTAAGGTCTCTTGACGTCATAGGACAAGAGGCAACGACATTCCCAGAATATTTGAGCTGTTTTGATTGCTGCTAATTATCGCACCTTTATTGGCAATTTTCCAAAATAGCGATGATGAGACAAAGATGATTTGGGGGTGAATTGTGCATTTAAAAGCCTACTGGGTAACATTCTAGTGTCTAGTCTTAGAGAAAAACAACAATTAATTGACATTATCATTGGGCATAAGTATAAGTAAGAGCCTGTTGAGCATAATTTCTAGATGTTTTGGAGACGGTTAAACACCTCTTTTATATTCGAGAAGAAGTATCATGTTCAATGTTTATCGAATTTTATAATTTCTGTTTTGATAACCGTATTCATTGGTATACGCGTCCTGCTGATTGAGCAGCCATGGGTGTATTCATTCAATCCCGTTTGTTTTTATTTTCTGGTCAATCTTTCCTTTTTCTGTGACTAAAAAAAGCCCCCATGGGCGCTTATTCCAATAAATACGGTATTCTAGGAACATCTCAAAAGAAGATATCAAGATAATAATGGTGCAAATCTTTAATGCGTTAGTGTTAAGTACGCAGAATCTTTTCACAGTTATTTGCATCAATTTTATTTGAACGATAACATAACAATTTTTCTTGTTTTTATCGCTTCCTTTTGGAGATCTAAGTATTCTAAGCCCTTGATTTTTGTCCACATATTTTATGTAGGGAATATAGCTCTGCTATAGTAGTAAAATAAGAAAATAATTCCGAATATCGATATCATTGTGTAATCAAGATTTGATTAAAAAACAATTATTAGTGATATTTCGACTTTAATGTTTTAGTGATTTCTTTAAATTTCCAGACGTCTAGTAGTAGTGTCTACAGGCAGCGAGTATATCAGATGATAGGCATATTTTATTTTAGGGTGTCTACAGCAAATTTTTCAAAACGGCATCTGACATTGATAACCAAAACAATGATAATAATAGCAAAAGGACTTGCTGCATTGGAAAGTCCTATACGATTACAACTGTATGACAGCATAGTTAGTATATCCAATGGTTATAAATGAAACATATTTTTTTAAGGTATCGTGGATGTTGTGCGCGGTTAAATAATGACCCATTGTATTGAAATCAATTGAAAACGATTACTCGAAACAATATCATTTTTATTAACCAATTGGGAAAACACGTCATAATAAATGTAATCTTGATATATAATAAAAACAGTTGTAAATTTCAAGTCACGTGATATATTACCGTGCACAAACACGGACGTCTAGAAGTCCGTGGCACAAATGTTTCAATGGCGTTTCCTAACCATATGATATAATAACTATTATGACAGCTCTATTCTTCAACTAGTGAGTCTCGGATACCTTTGGTTGTACAGTTATGGATAGTTAATGCTATATCAATTGCAGGAATGTGTATACTTTTTAACGGTATTCATTATTGCAAAAATATCTCTCTCAACTCATCTATCTACACATACTATCTATTTATCTCTCTTTCATACTGGGGTCTCTCTTTATCACAAACAAACAATTGAGCACGAAAAACAATCACAGTCATGACATCCCCCCTTGGAATGAGCTGTACAGTGTTTGTGTGAGTACCGTCATGAATCAAAGCAGCGTGCTACTTTTTAATCTTGCGTTCTAACGTCACTGATAATTGATATGGAGCTCACCCATGCGCTCACTCTCAAGTCTTTGATCTCATCCATATTGACGTCATTAAAAGAAATAATGTCGTCACTCGTGGCTTGAATGAGGTTTCGAGACGTCAACGAACGAGAATAAAAATTAGATACGTTACGATCAAGAAATGGAAGTGAACGACGTTTTGACGCGTCTGCAGAGATTTTTTGACAATTTGCGGGCTCATTGACTAAAATAGTAATGACGTATTCTTTGCCTGCCTCTTATGATAATTTCAGTAATGAGCAGTTTATTTGAGTAATTTATTCCAGCAATCAAAATCAAAATTAATTATTTTTATGCTGACGACTTTAACAAAAAGTAAAAAAAAAAAAATCAAACTAAAAAAACCCGATCCCAGTCCGTGGTACAACCAACTTTTATTTTATGTAAGGAACCTTTTTTTCAGTCAGAACTAGTGTTGCTGAGATATTCAAACTGATCAAATAAAAAGACTACTACTAATCTTACATTTCCCAGGCCTGTCATTGTGGCACGATCGAGTTGATCGCGATCGCGCAACGATCGCGCAAACTACTTTAGCGGGATCGTGAAACCGATGATCGCGTTAAAAATTGTAACATATTTTGCTATATTGGAATATAATTTCATCTCGCGCCATTGGTTCCTTTCTTGAACTAAAGGTTGTTTGTACCGATGGAATAACAACTGGAATAACAACTGCCCGACACAAACACGATCGCGGAAGCACTTTGCGCGATCGTGTAACCTATCACGTACTCCTTTCTTACTGACAGGTCTAATAACCAATCCACAAATTTACAAATTTACAATATCATTATGAATTTCGTATTACATATCAATTACGTTAACTTAATTGGCCAATCAAATCAAAGTTTATCATCGCAATCTATCAAACGATGTATATATATGAATATATCTTCCTTACGAATATCACAAAATGAAGGATGTATGGATATGGTGAAGGGAGATTATTGATTAAATCATAAGTCGTGAACGAAAGGAAGCCAGACTGGATAATGCATTTTGGCAGTTGAGAGGTAAATCTAACCGTGGGTGTAGCCATCTTGTTTGTTATTGGAGCTTGAGACAAAATTGTAGCTATAAAGTTGAGTGGTATGTTAAGATGTGAGTTGCTGCAGTGAAGAAGATCATATTTGGTGAATTAGTTCTCGGTGCAAAAAGATTAGTTTCGTTATCATCATTTTAAAAAAACCGACTGCCGGTTGAATGAAACCCCACTTCCACCTTGAAAATACCCTAACTAGAAATCGACAGTAATAGTAATTAATTAAAAAGAGGATTAAAGTTTTTATTCAATTAGGCCAAGAAAAATTGATTATGAGATTCCCGTAATAAGCGCGCACATGAAGTTTAGGCCCACGTTTACCGACTTTTATTTAATGAAAACACCGCATTCGTGTTATTTTTTCACAAAAGACTTATGAAAGCTGCAAAGGGCGCGCAAACCAATCCTGAAGGTGTGCAAAACCTCTTATTAAAGGTGCGCAAAAAAGATCAGAAGGAGCCTAATGAATTTCAAAAGGCGCGCAAAATAACTCCAAAGGCGCGTAAAATATTCAAAAGGTGCGCAAAAATAATCGAAAGGCGAGATAAAGACGCACAAAAAAATTCAAAGGCAAGCATTAAGCGCGCAGCAGGCGCGCAACAGGCGCGCAAAATTTTTAATATATACAAGTATTTATCAGAAAGCACCAAGTTCGCATTAAGCCCTCTATACGAACAGGTAGTCATAGGTTCGGTCTTTTCAGAATTGGTCTATTAAAGTCTTCATGTGAGACATGTTTTCTTGTCTTTGCTTGCTTGGTCTCATGATCTGTTAATATTATCTGGTACTCAACACGTGTTCACAGGTGGAAATTCTTCCCCGTTCGACGCAGAAGGTTCTCGGAAGGTCCTGATTATTAGTAATTCAAATGGCGTATTTTTTGGGGTTGGAATGACGTTTTGCCCTTTAGCCCAATTATGCCTTATAAATTTAAAAGAAATTCTAACTCAGCCACCCAAAAATAAACTATCAAGATCAAGTCACATGACATTTTTCATACGAGTTTGAACCTCTTAATGAAAGTGTGTGTATTTGGGCTATTTAGAATGTTATTGGTTCAAAGTAAAATGCCACTATTCAATGTTTTGCGATTAAGGTTGTTCATTTCGTAAACAACCAATAGAAGAAGAGAAATTGTTACGTTGAACTCCAAATATCTATCAAAGTCTAATTTGTCAAGACTTCCCTAAAAGTTCATCCGATGACAATAATAATACCAAAGATCAAATTGACCATTGCCCAAAAAAAAAAATTTAGATAAAAAATAGATATATCAACATATACAAGTCATCACAAATTCTTAAAATTAGCTTGACCTATATTAAGTGAATTAATAAAGATGGATAAAATAAACAAAATATCCAGCCAAGAATAAATCATTTACGCTTTACCTTTTACCCCTTTACTAAGCCGATTAATATAATTAGTGATAACATAAGGCTTAATTTGGATCACGATACAGGGCTTACTAAATCAAGTTATGATTCATAAGAAGGGGTAACAGCGAGCGAGGGAAGTCTTCGTGGGAAAATATAAATGCTAGGAATTGTTTGTTCTGAAAAAAAAGGAAATTGATGAGGCATTAGGAAATGGGTTCAATAAACAAATGATTTTTAATTTGATTGTGCATTTTTTAACGTTTCTTACGTATAGTGCCCACTGAGTATTTTAAGCCAGGTTTTTGTGAATAACCTTTGTTATAGTATAAGTTAAGTCGCTAAAACCCGACGTAAAACGCTCAGTAGACAGAAGTTAGTGCCCCCTTATGCAAATTTAACCAATGTCGTCTGAAAGTCTTTCTTCTTTATGCTTAAAAATTGACAGAAGCACGTCGTGTAAAATTACCTTGTGCACGGATTTTTTATTCTATTTTAATTAGAAAAAAACAACTTGAAAAACAATTGCTAATTATATTTTCCCATTTATCGATTAAACATAGGATTAAAAGGGCCTAATGAATGAGGCTTACATAAAGCCCATATTGGATAGGCAGGAGGGGTAAGGGTATATAAAGAAAGTTTTCGTGGGAAAATTATGGTATTTATCTCTCCTGTTTAAAACATCTGGTGTCAATAATCAAATGGGGTTATTAAAAGTGAAATAGCTTGAAACTTGTTGTTGTTATATATCTTTGGCCGGGTATATTTAATATTTATTAAGAAAAGAAAGATTTTTTAGCCTTGAGCAAAGATTTAGATACGAATAAACTGTCGATAACAAAATAATTGCGAATCTATAATTAAAGTTGTATCGTAGCCATTGACCAAAAGGCCAAAGTACTTTGAAGAACAAAGATTTTTTGACCCTATGGCTTAGTACCCGGTAAGAAAATAAGCCAAAAATCACAAATTCTAATCAACCACAGTCAAAAAGTAATCAATGCCCCCGGTCATTTTATTCTTGACCCCGGGGAATACTTATCAATAATATAAATAAATATCTCGCATTTAAGATTCCTCCGGGCACTTAGACAGTTTTTTTTTGTCAATTGTGAAGAGAAATTGTGTATTAATTGTTTATAACTGACCAAATAATTTGATGTTTCCAGCTTACATACGCTTATACGACTAATAGGCTAATATCGGAATCTTCAAAGAAGATAGTAGCCTGCTGTATAGACTATTTGAAATGTTTATCCAATGTATTTTATAAAGAAACCAGTTATGTTGTGCTTTCATTTATATCATTTAATCCATGAACTAGTACTTAACCAAAAATAGTAATTTTTAATTGCATACATACTTATTTATCTGATTACCACCCTTGCTATTAATTAGTATTGCGACAAAAGGCAGAAATTACAGGGAAACAGTTAAGGATCTTTTCGTGGGAAAATCAAGTTGTTTGTGTTTGCACTAATTATTACCCCTCCCTGACGCTCGTGCCTGATATTAAAAAGATTGGACTTATGTGTGGTTCAAATCGAGGGTTGCCCCCATCCCGGGAGAGGGTCGCGACATCACAACATATTGTGCTCCGACTTCGGAATTATCACTAGAATTGGTGTGTCCGACCCCGGATTTATGACTACGTGTTTTGACCGACTCTCGGGATTAACACTGCCAAACGGGTCGGGACAAGTGATAATCCCGGGAAGTTGGGCAAGCACCGACTTAAACAACACGTTAGTCAAGTTTTTTTTAAATATACAAACAATCTAGAAGTAATTAACTCGATTCCAAAAGACAATTTCTGCTTCAAAATAATTTTGTTATATTGTAGACGCACCAAAGACGGCAAAAGATAACGAGAGATCCCAAGAATACAAAAAAAAATCAATATTTCAAAAGATTCTGAAATTCCGACGGTTTATCTCCAGGAGGGGGGAATCACTAGGTCCTCAACTGAGTCAACAATACCCAATATTAAATAAGGCCAGTTAAAATAAAACACTTGTTTATCGTCCCCGCCCGCATGAGGTTTTGATGCCGTGCTCTCCACGTTTTATTGTTTATTATTTATGGTACAAAATTCCTTTTTTTGAACATGTATTCGTCGATATAACAGTCTTGAATATTGATAGTCAGGCTATGCGAGTAAATCAATAGATCAGTGCATTTAATCAATCTCCTATTACCCAAAATAAAGTTTACATTTATCCAAGCCTGTCGAGCTTTTATTATTTGGTAGTTAGTGCCTGAAAAAACTCAAATGGACCATTTTGGGAAAATAAGATAGAAAGTAAAAGTAATAAAAAGAAAAATTTATTTTTCAAATGGTTAACGAAATAATTACCGATTGGTGGGTGGGTGTTTGGGTGGGTTGGGGTGGGGGTGGTCAAGCCATGATAAATTGGGATAAAGATTGCTTTGTTTTTAATATTAACAAATTTTCTTAAGAGACTGACAATAGAAAGTCCTATCTATCAGGTTTTTTTTAGTTAAAAATGCGTACACAAATATAAATTTCACTATGGCATTGTTAACATCCATTTAAAACATTACTGATTAATGTTTAAAATGACGTCACTATGACGTAATGAGTTAAACCCCTAGTCGCCTATCTTTACATGATGTCTCGATGATGGGAAGTAAATGAATTGGAATCACGAATCCGATTTTATCTTATTAATCCCGTTCATGCAATCAAGTTAATCCGTTTTGAAACTCATTATTCATGTCTGGTTGGCCAATATCGATTACCAGGAATGTCGTTAGGATTATTGGTATTACTTTCATATGGCGATGGTTTTTGTTGATTTAAAATCTTTTTATAAAAGATTTACGGACAAAAAACTAAATTAAATCGTGTTTTTGTTTACAAAATCTATAATTAAGAAAGCTTGTCATAGGATTTTTTTATCGTTGTTTTTCGGAAATATGATTTTTGAATCACGTTTATGATCAAGTTTATAAACAGAACTAGAGGTTCAATTTTGGCACGGATTACCTTCGCCGGCCAAAGATTCTTGTCAATGACCTTCTCTACTTTTTTATTTTCGCCGGGGAATCGCTTAAACACTTTTAGCATTCGCCAATCGAAAATATGTGTTTCACCAGTCAAACAAAAAAAAATCGAAACCTTGCAGACCTTAACCCATGAAGACCTTATCTTCTATCTGTAATTTTTAAACGAGAAACAAAAAGTTAAAAAATCTTTAGATACTTTAAAAATATAAACATTATTGCTTTTACCTGTATCTATCGATGCTCGTTGCCTCACATTGTGATAAACATTCGCATTTAGCGTTTCCTGTGATGGGTGGCGCCATGATGGACCCGGCGATGCAAAGGAGTTTGTAGAATGCCTTCGAGTTGGATGTTGTACCTGCATCATTGTGAGTCGAGAAAAATCTGAACGGGAACCTAATTTAAGTATATAAAACACCCACAATCTCCAACTTTTCCTTTTTATCGAGAAATCTGAACATAAAACCTCTAATAAAACTTCCAACAATCTCCAATTTTCTTTTTCCTTTTTTTTTCTTCTTTAAAAAGACATTGACAAATACAAATAGAAAGCCATTTGGGATAACACTACATTTGTTATACCTAATGGCTGATGACAAAGCATAAAACAAATAAGATAAGAAAGATTAAGTGGAATCTGAACGGAAAACTCTCATAAAACCTCACACAAGACGTATATAATCTCTCCTTTTGTTTTTTGCTTTTTTCTTTGCAAAAGATTTACAAGGCAACGTTCAAAAAATACGTAACTCTACCAAGGTAGGTAAAATTATTGCCGTTTGAAATCTATCGATAAAATTGTTATTCTATTGGTTGAAAATTTGATAGCAATGAACCTGATTGACTGAATTCAAAATGGCATCATCTGATGTTTTGTAAAAAATGAAAATCATGAATTCGTGATGCAACGTAAACCGATTCTTAATGATGTAAATTACAACTAATCAAACTAATCCACTAATCAAAACTCATAGTCGGTTCAAAAATGATAGGCATCTTTTTTTTATTGCTTTGTAAATTCGTATTTGTTTAAGCTATTTCTTTCACAGGTTGTAGATAAAAACAAACTTTGATATGAGGTCACTATTTTTGAAAATGAAGAAGAACCGCGCTCAGAAAATATAATGCATCATTAAACTAGGGCTTATTCTTCTTAATTTTCAAAAATGATTTGACCATAAAAAGTGCTCGCATGTTGAAGAACCAGTGAAAAAATAGGTTAAACGAAATTGACAAAGTTAAAAGCTAAAGGGTGCCTATTATTTAGGAGCAGAATATATAACAGACTTACCTAGGCCTTTTAAACATTTGTTAAGAAGAGCCCTCACACTCGCAACGATCAAAATAAATAAATAAATAAATAGAAAAATGGACATCGCAAAGTGTGTGTGAAAACCCGCACTGTTTTATATAATGTTGCTCAATTTCACTTTTGGTAGTATTATACAAGGAAAGCTCTCATTGGACCACAATGAAGCAATATTGTTTATATAGCTTGTAAAATTATCAATATATCATTGATTAGTTGAAATTTAATTGGAAAATAGTTTACCTAGAATTACTTCTCAGAAAACTCTAAATATAAATGCTTATTCTATCTATTTTACCAGCAAATATAATAGCCCCCGAATATTTTTCATTTTCATTTATTCATTTTTTTTTACATTATTACATAACATTTGATTGCTAATAGCAACGAGATATTTACTGGTTTCAATATGGCAGGTGAAGTAATGGCAGTTTTAAATGGAATGGCGGAGACTTTTTCTCACACGAATTTTTCATGAGATGATATGAAGATCGTATAAAACTAAAGTCACTGCCTCGAGAAGAGCGCGTGGAATGTCTTGTGTATGGCTGTCCCATCAAGTGCAAACAGATCTGAAAAGTATCAAATGTATTCATTGAGAAACTCGTCTTTATTTTGTTCAACCGAAGTTTGTAATAAAACATTAATTGGTCCCGGAATATGTGCTTTGAAGTGTTGAAAATGCAACTTTAAGCAAACTGGGAGACTTTCATGGGGAAAATCATTTTTGAAGAAACGCAGAAAAAGGTCCAGTCCCGCCACTGACCATGGATGATACCAAATCTATGTACATAGAAAGATAGGTCACTATCTGAGAAAAATTCGATCCTGCGATCCGGGAGCCTGGACAAATTTCTGTATTTCTGAAGATGTGTCGTGAAGAATCGTTATATATAGTTTCGGAATTAATGGGCAGCGTCATGAATCTCCACTACAGCAACAAGAGAAGGGACTTTTATTTGAGAATTTTGAAAATTCATTGATCATACACTGAAACGAACTAACAGCCTCTCCGAGAAAAACAGCTCCTTTTGTTGAGGAACCTTTTGGATTAGATATTTAGGATAGGAAGAAATTAGATTTTCTCAGACTGTGAGATATTTAATTTGGTCGATGCTCAAAAATTTAACTGTTATGACCGGTAAATATTTTGGCCAAAAGTTTTTGAGAAATGGTGATATCATAGGCATATGAGCCGAATGTCTCCCATCAATAACAACATTTTTTGTCCTGGTAAAGTGATCACAAATATGACAGAATCGATGTCACATATAAAATAAATAACATAATACAAAAACAAAACTAAATAATCAAATGCTGGTTGCTAAAAATAGTATCATGAAAAAAACTAATACATTTTTTCTCACTACAAAAAATCAAATTTAACGGGAACTACTAATACATTTTTTGTTCTTTTAAAATACCGACTGGAGATAATTAATACTCGCGATTTTTTTGCCTAAACTTAATTTAAGGGTTCATCCTAGGGTCTTCTTAAAACCCCCCATTTTCTTCACTCCCCTAGACATGCGTGAAACACAATTTGAGCAATCAATGAAAAAATAATTTCATGTCAAACATGTAAAAGATTTACGTAATGCTAAAAATAGAAGCGAAAAACTAGTATGAGCAAAAAAAGTAAGGTCTAAAAACGAAATGACCAAATATGGAAAATATGCTTCAAAACTGGTCTCTAAAAATAGTCACATAAAAAAACTAATGAAAAATTAAACCCATTCGTAATGAAATAATGGAAAGATATTTCAAGTCCAATTTTAGGTGACAAGCAAAATTTCACAGAAGTATTAATTGGAACGGGTTACATAAAACATGCCCAGAGGAACGTTATAATGAGTCCTTTTAATAATTCCATATTTGGGCAAATCCACACACTGATATTATAGCCTTTATTCGGTAGGCTGTAGTGATATCATGTGTTATAATCATGGCTCTAATTGGTCATCTTATAACTATTATTAGGATTTTTAGTTTTAACCCTTCGTCAGGAAGTCGTTTCTATGTGTGTCGATCGGTAAGAGGTGTGGTAAATATACCCCCCTTCGACATCTTCTTTATTTACAATCTATATGTTGCTTCTCATAAAAAACTATTTTTTTCAAAAATGTTAATTACTTTTTTTGATAATTGTCGTTTTCTAACACTCACTCCAGTAAATAAATATAGATAATCCGTATCACAAAATAAGAAAAAATGAATGGATAGCCTTTACGATCTTATAAAAAGCCTCTCTAACAACGTGCTCATTTACAAAGAAATATTTTTGTTTTTCTTTTATACCTTTTATTCTTTATCTGACTTATGGAGAAACATCTCTCATTCAATTTCATCTCGAAGATCTAATTTACCAGTTATTGCATTAGGCTGAGTGTGATTTCGCATTACCGAAGCTGTCAGCCTGAGGTAAATATCTTTTCACGATATCACCCCCCCCCTTCACGAGGAGACGTTGGTTTGGCACTCTGCTTGCTGTCATATGATAAATGAGGGGATTATCGAATCCCACTGTAGTGTGGTAGTACGGACGACTACTTCACCTCTTCAAGTGTAAGCAGGATATCTCGAGTGGGTGTGAAACGAAAGAATGTCAACACAGAATTGTCAACAAATTATCGGTTAAATTGACAATTATGTCACTAAGAATCTGATTGGTTCCAAACGCCATTTCTCAGAGAACCTATCAGATTTACGAGGATGTAATTTTAACCGACCCCGTGGTAAATCTTTTGATAATTTTGTAGATGCACTATGCACTATGCCAAAAAAACGATAACAACATTTTTTTTGGAACAGTTACAAATATTTGGATGTATCGGAAAGATTGGAAAAGCTCCTTGGGGTATAGAAAAGAAGGTAATTTACAATAATCCTTTTTCTAAAAATCCTTTTTTTTTTTTATTCTTTTACCGATAATCTTGATGTTATCTATCTTTATCCTGATGTATTCTTCAATGATTCAAATATCAGATGTTTAACAAATATTCGACATTTTTGATTTTTAACCGTATTACTTCTACTTCTACCCCTCTCATCCAGCAACTATACAAGTTTAAAGCAGGCACATTGTTTCTGAATTTCAGCCTGACAATATTCCTTAAGTGTTTCTTAACTTTTTGTCATTTTTAGCATCGTGTAAATGTTCTTTGACAAACAATCATCACAGTCCGTTTCTCAACTGTATATTTTTCTTCGAAAGAATCCGCGCATATCTGGATATCTTCAATAAAAGTTTATCATGAAATAGTATAAGAATAGTAGAAGGTTTATTTTCTATATATAGAAGGCAAAGCCTAAAAAAACTGATTATCAAATTTGGACGAAAGTAGTAACCCACGCGGCAATTCCGAAGGTTATGAAAGTCAGTAAGGTGTAATCTTGGGATGAAATAGTCTTGCAAAGTCTCTGCACAACGTTTTTATTCACTCCATCTGTAACGACGCTAAAAATAAAACGCAAAACCTACCACCTATTGTTTTGCCTAAAAATTCGGGGCAGTATTTCTTTACGAGGGGGCAATTTATGTTTTTTGAAGCCGAGGAAGGTCATCAAAGAACAAAAAAGAAAACAAAATGAAACTTTTAATCCAATTTAGGCTGGGGCGGATTTCGCCTCTCCTGGTTTTTGTTTTATAACTCAAGAAAGTACTTGGTACTTGGTCCTTACCTGGTTTTCCATACACTTTCCTATAAATTATAGGAAAATGTATAATGTAGTCATCAGGAATAGGTGCTGACGCCAGTGAAATATTGGACCAAGGGTTACTTTTTTTAACTTTTAGGACTATTACTTTACCACGTTTCAGCTTAATTGCTTAATTCTTAAGGATTTTAAAGTGTGTGTGTGTGTGTGTGTGTGTGGGGGGGGGGGGGGGGTGAAAGGTTGAATCGGATTCTAACAGAAGGAACGTATGCGATGGCCTTAATTACCCATCCCTATAACGGTTTTGCTTCAGTTGCAACTTTACTAAATTCAATCGACCACCAAAAAGACATGTAGCGGTATAGCAGTATTTTTAAATTAAGCGTTGCAAATTGTAAGATATGTTACGTCAATGCAAAAAAATTCAAACCAATCAATAACCGATTTGCAGAGACAAATTAATTCAGTTCTAGAATTACTGTTGTAAAGGAATTCATTTGAGGTTTCTATAAAAACTGCAAACATTGTTAAAGTAAATTCTCTAATGTGCATAAAAATGTGAACTTTGATCCCTTACAGTACCTTTTTACGGAGCAAATTCGATATTAACAATCGAGGCCAATCAATAATCAACTGCAGACAAATTAATTTAGTTCTAAATCAGGAATTAAAGTGACTGTTGTAAAGGGATTCACTTGAGGTTTATTAAAACATAAAGTAATTCTATTATACACGTGAAATGTGAATTTTGATCCTTACGCAGATGATCTTAGTAGTCTGTGCAGCATCAGAATTAAAATTCACTCAAACTTTACCCAAAGAAGTCATGACAAAAACTCATAAAAAACGTTATTGATCATTTGGAATCGTGGCTACAGTACGCTATTAAATCTAACCTAGATAATTCCACCAGAGAATTTTAACGTTAGATGGGCGCCTTCAGTTATAGGTACTAATAGTTGTTTGGAAATTACAATCATGTTAGGTAAATCTAGATTAAAATTTAGGTTGAATCACATATTTACAAAATTTCCCTAAATCAATAGGATATTTGTTAATATTTTTAGAATATTACAGGAGATTACAATCCCCCCATTTATGATTTCCATGTACCAATTGGTAGCTATTCAAGTAGAGGAAATTTACTAAGCACTACTACTCGGGCTGGGATTGCAGGACGACACACGCAAAATTTAACAATTAACAGAACCCTACGTTGGACTTTCATGCTATCGAAGCCGGAAAAAACACCAGCTGCATATAGTCTAGTGACTAATCCTACTTAATATTAATCATATAAATCATATGCCTCGACAAGGACTCGAACTACAGTCGTAGCGGTTAAAGCGTAACGTATTAACCACTAGACTATGCGCTATTGGCACAATTTATCACTAGACTATTCAGATATTGTTAGCTTCGCCACCAATAACGGCTGATAGAACAAAAGCGTAATTACGTCTGGCCAAAAAAAAGATTATAGCTTTGTTTCTGATGCACCGGCCGGGTTAGAATCTTTTTTGATATCACCTGGCCGCAAACAGAAATGCAATTTTTTCTATTTCTCTTCTACAGTTAAATATCGTATTACTATTACGTAATTTTCTATAAAGGAAATCGATAAAAAATAGTGACAGATGACATGATCTAATCCTATTTTCCTAGTAGTGTGGAAAGGCGGCATCTGAAACACTTTTTTGAGGAGCCAAACTCGCCAACCTTACCGAGCTTATTATACCGAGACTTTTACCGGAAAACCTACAAGGG
>JAUKPT010001448.1:0-15306 GCA_032273505.1 Nanomia bijuga
GGGAAGAAATAAAGCAAAATAGCGAAATGGTGGGGGGAAGAAATAAGAACTTTTGGCCAAAATATTTACCGTTGTCGACATCTTAAGACCAAACCTTGTCTAGATAAATATTGGATAATTGCTTTAAGAATCCTTTTAATTTTTCAAGAGCTTTTTTCCAATTGTTAAACCCCTTAGAAATGAAAGCTTGGCCAGCTTTAGAATTCGAAATTAATCCATGCTCATTTCCTTTCATACAAGTAAAACAAAAAGCACGATCAGATTTTTGTCATAATGAAGCCGATTAAATAACGTGAACCATTCAGAGCGAAAACACCTACTTTGTTTATCTTTTGGAAAATGGAATGTTCCTGGAGAAGGTTGAAATGGCCCAGACAAGTAGTGAGAATTGATTAAAAAGAAACAAATTAAACAAAACTGAAATACATCAAATTGAATTAATCTAATCATTACGAAACTTGATTTAAAAACAAGAAAATGAAATATAATCCTGACTCAAAGAACTTTGGAGGTATTGGATATTTTTTTATAAAAACGTGAAAAGAAATTCAAAATATGCTCCATCAAAAATAAGTGTACAGTTGGGTGTTTAGTTAGTCAGCATCGGTAGGGTTACCCTTAACAAACATTTTTTTTACAAAACAGAAAGGTATAAAGGATACATCTTAGATCCAGTCAATCAGATGATTTTTACAAACCAAATTTACAAATCAAATAAGATGTAATATAGAATTTTCAGCAATATACTATCTACATAAGATTAGATCCAAACAACATAAAGTAAAAGGATAAAAATAAATCAACGATGCTCGTACCTTTCCGATTGTTTTTGGGTTTTTGGGTTGCGAACTAATTTTACTTTGTCGCTTCATTATTTTTTGTACAAAATTGCAGTACAGAAGCAGCTTTAATGAGAGCTTTAAACTTCAAAAAACTTTAGATTTAAATTTAATTTTTTCAAAATAAAGTGCACACATAACACATCCAAACTTATTAAAATTAACACAATATACAAAATAAGAAAAAGATGAATGTAGTAATTTGATCTAAGGCCTTTATTCTTCAATCTTCTGTAATAAAAAAGAGAGCAACCATCCATCGTGCTATTGTTTCCAGATATTCATAGAAAAAATATAGGATTAGAGAGAGCTGTTTATGCACATGTTTAATAAAATGTTAAATGAAAATTATTGGGGGGGGGGCAGTCGCCCTCCCCCCTTCCGACAGCGACGCCCCTGCAACTGATCGTAACCAAAATCAATACACCTAACCTACCATATCAAGGTAACGCTCCTTTTTGACCGTTGATTTAAATGTTGTTTCCATCACATGTCTTCAGGCAACCTTTCTGCCATCACTGCATGTGATCAATTCAAGGTGAACAGTCAGAACGACGCGAAGCAACTCGCTGACGCTAAAGAGATGACGTACAAGAAGGGATTCTACGACGGGATCATGCTGGTCGAACAATACAAAGGCCAGAAAGTGCAAGATGTCAAAGTAGTGGTAAAACAGAAAATGCTTGATGAGGTAAGTTTGTCGTTCAGTCCTCTTGTCATGTTAATGTTTGTTTTTTCTTTGTTTATTTATAGGTTAGCCACGTTCATTAGAGCTCTTTCCTAGGGGTCATGTGAAAACGTTGGGTACCTATTTGGGCCCCCGTTAAATTTTACAGACCAGACATTCCGTAGCAACACACCATCGGAGAGCTCACGAAGGAAGTTGATTTTTGACTGACATTTACGTGTTTGATAAGTATTTGGATGCAAAAGTAGCTCGTGAATTAACCTCCGACATTAAAAGATTATATTTTAGCGCTTTTCGAGTAGAACAATCCCGTTGGTTGGATACTTACAAAAGTAGCACTGTGCGTGAATTTATCTCTGGCATTAAATGATTATATTTAACGCTTTTCGAGTAGAATCAACCCCGCTATTTCCTGGTGGATATAAAAAAGGAAAATTTGAAAAATGTATCAAATGAGCCTTAGGGGAAACAAGAGAATTAACTTAAGGCCTCGTCTATTAATGACCTTGCCACTTTAAAACCAGAAGTTTCTACACGGCGATCACGACCATAGTGAATGGAAGCAAGAAAAGAAATATAAAACAATTCAACTTATTTCTCTTTTTCCTTTACGACATGAAATCAACGAAAATTTACAATAAATAAAAAAAATCTTGGATAGCGAGCTTTCCTTAATTAGATTTCAAAATGGTAAAGCGTTTAGATTCATCATAAATAATTTTTTAATAATAAATCGTCTTAAACTATAAAAAGTCAAGTTAGCATCCAAATAAAATATAGTTGATCTATATTGTTTCTCGAAGAAAACCTTCCGTTTACTCTAGGCTGCTAATTGTCGAGGTCCTCTCCATTTAAGTCGTGTTGATTTGATCGAAAAGCAATTGATATTTCTCTCTCGATATCAGGAGGATTGTTATGACAGGAGATGTCCATATTCCAAGAAAAATGATAGAGAGTGTAAATAAAGGAGTCCGTAGAGTTTCAAATATCCTGGCAATCTCACTATCCTATGAAACATATACGTAAAAATCTATGTTCCAGTTACTATATCAAAGTGAGAATAAATGTATGTAAACAAAAATAGAAACATAATAGAAAATCCTTTTCAATATTAACGTTAAAAACTTTCTTGATAACCGTAGAAAGTATATTAAAACAATATGTTAATAAATAAGTTAAATATGATTAAAAATGCTATACGATCTGTAATAAAAACCAGACCCTAACCCATAAAGGCTAAACTTGCATTATTAGAGGCACAAGGTAAAAGTTTACATAGGACTAATTCAATAAAAAACATTGGACAGTACCATTTTAATGTACCCTACAGATAAAATGGAATCAAAAAATGAAACATATTATGTAAAAATATATACATGCTCAGCATTTTCATCAACGTGAGAATAAATGAACAAAAAATGAGCTTTAGCTCAACATAATAGAAAACCCTTTTCAATATAAAGGTTAAATATCAAAACTTTCTTGATAACCGTAGAAAATATATTAAAACAATATGTTAATAAATAAGTTAAATATATACAAAATGCTAAACAATCTGCAATGAAAACCAGACCCTATCCCATCAAAGCTTATCTTTCATCATTAAAGGCAAAAGGAAAAACGCCCAATATTGTCTTATTATGTTCAGAGAAACAAAGCATGTCAAAACAATAAAATATTTTAATGCCTAAAATTCATGGACTCTTGTCAGAAATGTCACATGTCAAAATGTCCAATGCCCATGCCCTGGAGGGGGGACTTTAATATTTGGGGGCAGAAATAGCCAAATAGAATATCCTTAGAATATGAGGCCTGACCTTCTAATTAAATCGAGTCTCAATTATACATTCATCAAAGTAGACCAAAATAATCACCTTCCTCAAAATGTGTGTAAAATGGAATCAAGAGAAACTTGACTATTATCAACACCTTCGCAGTAAATGTGGTAAATCAAGAACAGTCTTGACCTTGACTTGAAACTAACTGTTTTCATCAAAAACTCTGTAAAAATGGTTTCTGACCCTGGAAATACTTTTTCAATTGGAGCCTTTAATCAAAATCTTGTGCACATTTTAGGAATTCTAGGGTAAAAAACAAAAAAGATGGCTCAAATATCAAGTGGTATATCTATATCTTAAGTTGTTCACTAACAACTTGAATTAACTGATGAAATTTTGCAGTGATCTCCAGAATTTCTTGTATGCTTACAGTTAACTGTGGTATGGTGTCCAACAGCTACCCCCTCCTACTAATAGGAATAAACATCCTCCCGAAAATCATTTGGACAAGCTCAGCTGAAGTGGATTGTCAAAAAGATTAACATGCCTATAAATCATCCTTCAGAAATAAAATTATGAAAAAATAGAATAAACTGGATAAGGAAAACCCTGAAGAAACGACTGGAAATGAACAATTTTGTTGAAAATTAAGGGATAAAAAGTATTCAGTAACAACTTTCTATTAAAAGAGAACTCAACTAGGCAGCCAGATTTTTGAAAACAAAAAAATCAATTTTTAGTTAAGATAACTAGAAATTCCAAAATTTATTTTCATTTTTTTACTATTTTTACTATTTATCAAAATATAACCATTTTGCCAACAATCCATAAGATTAAAATAAAATAGGTCATTCAAAAGGTATGACAGTAAGGAGATAGGCAATTGTCTGCTGACTGTTACTTAAAAAAACTAGAAAGCAAGTGTGACATGCTGTTACTTGGGGGATGTGTTGGTGAAAATATCCTTTTTGTGCTTCATACTTCTTGAATGTCCCCATATATACAATAGGGAAAGTTTTAGAAATATTCTTTTCTCTTTGCTAAAATTGTAATTGTAACTGTAACCCTTAATATCAATATAAAATCCAACACATCCTAATTAAATGGTGTGAATCTTGAGACCAGAATAAAATTTTAAAAAAACGACTTGTTAAACAGGTTTTCAAACCATCAGTTAAGGAACATTTCAATACTATGTCCTTTCCTTGAAACAAAGGATTCCTTTTTAATAAGCATTCTTTAACCATATGGTAATGTTTATTGGAGAAAGTTGGTTTCCAATAATTTCCATTAACAATAAATGTATGGTCTTTTTCTTTGTGACGAACACAATGAGTTTCATCTTCATCGCTTTTTCTGACTGCACTAAATCCATCCTTGAGATTTCCGCCACAACCAGCACATTTTCTGATATTGCCAGAAATGGTGATTAACTCAAATTTCGTGGCTAGTGTTTCTGTGAAAACTGGCTTTTTGGGTCTCTCTACTTTCACAGGTTTTCTAGGAGGTACTGTCTGGGGTATGACATTTTCGTTTAAAACAGCTCCTAAAGTTATGTCGAGATCGGGAGCAGTTGCAGGAGTAGACCGCACAACATCAGGGGACTTATTACGTACTCTTTTTCTGGCAGCAGCTTTCAAACCAGCATTTTTGTTGACATTGCTGGTTGTTAATCTGGTTATGTTAAGATCACATGATTTTACAAAAGCTGATAAATATTCCGAAAGGTTATTGGCAAAAAGAGATGCAGCCAGTGTATGGGAGCAGATCTTTCTCATTTTATAACCAATACATTGAGTGTCACATTTATATATTTTGTTTGTTAATAACAGAACAGTTTTTAAAGAATCGTTGCTTCTAATTATGAATTCGTTGGCTTTAAATCCAGATTTAACTTGATTTGTGTTAACTATTTCATTTGCTTTCTTTTCTAAGGCCTCAATATCATTCGGCGAGAAAAGAGTATTAAGTATTTGGATGGGATTATCTACTGGATTGCTCTCTTTCCTGAGTACTTTTGATGATGCCTCTTCGTTAGATGATTCTACATTGTTTTTCGAATCAACGCTAAAAACAAGTTAACGCAATGCAAATCCTTTCAGTTTGAATACATATTTATGTGTATTATCTTAAAATAAGAGTTATGAAAAACTTTATTTCAAATTCTTATTATTCCATTTATGTACACTTAATAAATAAACAAAGATACAGAGCTTCCAAAACATTAATAATGCTTTGAATAATCTGTCAGAATAACACTCATGTTCAAAATAATAAAATGCCCAGGCAGTTACATTGAATGTTCGAAATCTGTTTGACAGATGTGATGTCCATCTTGTCTTGATTGTTGTTGCTTATTTTTTTATTATATAACGAAGGTAAACACACGACTAGAGAAGAAAAAAACATAAAAAGACAAAATATGAAACTATGATTTATCAAGTTGAATAAAACCAACTAACCTGTCCTTTTGTGTCGAACACATGGTGGGCAACCTAGGTGGACTATCGAAGCTTGAGAGTGACGATTCATCATCAGAGAAATCAGGTTCTAAGTTAGATTAAAAGAGTAAGCATAAGTTAGATATCTGAGATTCGTAGCAGTAAGACATCCTCCTCACATGGATACTTTTTTTAAATTTATATTTTAACATATACTCAAAAACATACAAAAAATCCAAGAAATGTAATAACTATTACATTAGGAAAGTGGTTGGTAAACAACTTATTACCTGCATTTATTTTTGCACGAAACAACTTTCCTTTACCATATCTTTCCATCTCGATCCGAAAACAGTTGTGATCATCTCATTTCGTCTTCCTTTTCGTCTATATTATATGGTCTTCCTTGCCTTATTATGCCATGTGCGATTCTAGTCTAGCATCAGTCACAGCATTGTGCGTTTATTATACTGACCCATATTAAATAGTTGTTTTAACAAGTCCTGAAAATGTAGTGAAATCAAAAAAATAGTCATTTTCGTTGATATATTGAGTGAATGGAAAATGAATATGATCAATGATAAGCCGATTTTCTCATTTTTTAGGTACCCAATTGGGTACCCAACGTTTTCACACGACCCCTTTCCTAGCCATTTAAACTCTTTGTTTGTTTTATTATTCTTTCGTATTTCATTTCATTTTCTTTTTGTGCTTTGTAACATTTTAACTTGTATGGCGAAATAAATTTTAGTCTTCAAATCTTAAATGTTGAGGGAATCTTGTTGTTCTTTTGATGTTTTAAGAGTGGATTCAATTCTTGAGTTATTCTGGGTTGGGGACAGTGTGTGGGGGGGGGGGTTGACTAAAATAAGGGGAACAGTGATGCGTGTCTATCATTCATTGGTTTTCACTAAGATGCAAGGCAAAGTGATAATAACTATTTTGATGAACTTGTCTTCTAGGAGAACGGGAGAAACATATTTTAGATCATATAGTTTTTGTTCATTTCTTTTTATTTTAACTTCACTAGGGCAATGCACTTAAATATATGGAACCTGAGAAGAAGGTTGTCTCAAGATCTGGTGACGAATGTATAGTGGCCCTATGTGATCAGTGGTAAGTTAACTGAACTTTATGATCGGTTAAAAATGACATCATTGAGAAGCTGAGTAGTTAGTTCAAAAAGTTACCATTTGACGTTGCCTCAATCTAAAATAAATGATAACATGGTAAATGGCTTATTTTTGAGAACTAAGCAATTTTAGCGTATCAAAGTGTATCTAGATTTTTATGAGTTTATGGTTTAGTTGGTATATGGTCTTTAAAGGTATTAATTTGTCGCGAATTTTGCAGACACAAGTATTTCTAATTTTCAAAGGGATTTATTTTGCCAAATATTCTTGAGCAAGTGAAGATGGCCAAAAAATCGAATAAACTGCTTAAACCGTGAATTTGGCGTGAATTTGAACTTTTTCCTGCAAAATTTAATCAATGCGAAAATTGATACCCTTTAATATTATTTTAATGTTTTGTGTTCAGGTATTTAAATTATGGAGAGGAAGAATGGAAGAATAAAACGAAACATGCATTAGAAAACATGGAAACGTAAGTTGTTGTTTTTGACAAGTTTAAGTTATAGATTCTTATCACCGGTCAATATTCTGGCCAAGGAAGCTGTTTCTTTTCCCTGCCCCACTTGGAAAAACTGTTTTGTTCCCCAATATTTTGCGCCTTTTTCGCGTCATTGATCCTCATACTGCCGAGTTTAGCACTGGCAGATGGATAACTCGAGGATAACTCGACTAGGTGTAATAGCGAGAAATATCAGAAAACATATCATTATCATTTAGCTAAGAATTGTTGCTGTATTGGAGGATGTGTCTAATAAATCATCCAGTCTCAAATTTATTCACTCCAAAGTTATAGCAAAATGAAATGTAGGAACTCATAAATTTCCCCCCACTTTTACTTAACATTTTACCATATATTATACCCGTCAGGGTAACTCATTTGTCCATGATATATGTATGATATATGAGAACTAAATGTATTTTTTCCACGGGATTGTTCGCAGGAAGTTTCAAACAACTCTTTGTAAGAAATGTGGATATAGGAAACACAATATGGATATAGAACATAATGTATTGATGTGATAGTATAGTATTATACCTATGTAAAGTTCCAAAAGAAAATGCTGAATTAGCAAATATTTCACCAATTTCGCCAATTTCGCCAATTTCAACCTCATTTATCTTGGCAAGTAGAAATCCAAACATAGAAAACCATTCCTTTTTTTCATCTACTTTTTATGCTCAATCCAGTTATATAATCCATTTTTAATCTGAACATTTTGAAAATGCACTTTTTTCTAGGGTGCCCTTTTTACATTGGAATGGACCAAAAAGCCCCCAAAAATAGGGTTTTACATTGAAATTTTCTTGTGACTTATTTTGGTGAAAATAGTCATAATAACGGTCTCAAAAAAGTTTTAATATCATTTCTTCTAATTTATTCCAGGTTTGCTTAATATTGCAGTAGAATGACTGGACTGAATATATATTATATGACTCGACCTAGCCAATTGTACGGGTAACTGTGATTAAATTAGATTCGTACCATTGAGTTTTCCGATGGCTATCTACTCGCTGTGATTATGTTTGTTTTGTACCATTTTCCACCAGCGGGAAAATCGAGAATCAGGAAACTCGAAGCAGGAAACTCAACAATAATCCGCTTTGGCTCTGGTGCTCGTTTTTCACTTTAATGTGTTAATGATGATCATATTTTCTACACAATCTGATAGAGGAAACCATTTTTTATATAAGAATTGTTTAAACAAATATTACTATTGGACCATTTGAGTAACATTTAAGTTGACTACTAAGAATTTTTGAAACATAATACGATTTGGACCACAGTTGATTATTATCTACGTTTCTGTCAATACCCTTATCACGGTTTCACCAAACATTTTTTATTTTCTGTAGATAAATAAATCATTTCGTACCTATCGTTAAAGTTATAAAGCATGCATGATCATTATCAAATAATTAGTTTGTAATAATGATTATTCAAACAATAATTAAAAATTCACGTTGTTAAAAAATATAGAAATTACTTGGATTATAATCATCTTTTTACTGAGTATACTTCAAACGAAATAGATTGTTTATGTGCGCGCAAAGTGATATCCAAATCGTGATACCATGTATTGTTTTTTTTCAGATATGGGGATGATACAAGAAATAATTTTATTGCCACACTTGATTGGCTAAACGAACATGCTTGCTCAAGATCATATGGGTTAGGTGAGTTGTTGGATTCTATTTTATTCAAGGGTAAATATTCTGGCCAGAAATTAAAGTTTCTTTCTAGAAGGACATGTTCGTCGAATCTTATTTCTTCCCGTATAAGTTAGATTTTGAGAAAATAGTTTAGTATAGCGTAATTTAGTTTAGTATAGTTTAGTATAGAATTGAATGGACTTGTTAAAACGTGTAAACAGATTTCTCTGAGAGAAAGAAACTTTTTTCTTCTACCTTAACATGTCTTTGATACAATGACCGTTACTATTTATACTGGGAAATGTTGCTTTATGAAAAAAGATTCCCATTAAACTTTAATCTTTGTATTACCGGGAATTAGGTCTTCATTGGTTCTTTAATAAAGACTTTTGTCTTGTCTCTCAAGTATCGGGAACACTGGTCAAACAATGCCGAACTATGTCAAAAATGCTGCTCTTCGAGCAATGTCGTCCATACTTGTGAATGGATCTTCTTTTTGTCTGAATGGTTTGTATTATAGTTGTTGTCTTTGTGAGGTTTTTTTGATTAGGCTTGATCAGACAGAAATAAATTGACAAACGGACTAATATCACCAAGATTATTATGTACGTCTGTGTGCGTCGTAAGTAGAGTTAAAAGTGACACCATTATTCCAGGAAAGTAAGATTGTTGCAAATTACACTTTTATGGTTCATGTTTATAGGTTCAAAGATCCCTTGGGACGAGAAATATTTGATCGAATCGTTATCTGACTCGACGATATATATGGCGTACTATGCTGTTGCACATTTGTTACAAGAAGGTGCTCTCAATGGATCTGTCATTGGACCTGCAAATATAAAGTGAGTTGGTTCCTGTCAACCTTGATAGATAACTGTAAAAAGCGTCAAAAACGCTCCAAATTTCACATTGACGCATCAATGTATGCGATTTTCAGTGGAAACTTCATTTTTGTCTGTTTACTTTTAGACCTGATCAATTAACGAAAGAAGTTTGGGATTACATCTTCTTCAAGGATAGTCCATATCCACAGACGGATATCGATATGACGCAATTAAAGTAAGTAGCTTCTTCGCGTTCTGTCAACAAAACAACAAGTGTGACATTTGTTAATAGACCAATTAGATTTCTAATGAAGTAACCTTAAACTGATTAAACGACTAACTACTGGTAATACGACTCTTTAGTTGGTTCCAGGAAACATTTAGGATTTAGGATTTTATTCCAAAATCATTCGAATAAATGACACACTTGAATTTCTTGCACCGTATAGTCCCAAACTGTTTACAGTTTCCTCTTTTGTGCCTGATAGGCGGTGGAAGTAGGGGAGGGTCATGATAAAGTGTGGCAGAAGGTGTCAAGTGCCGTTGTTTTTGTTGATATTTGATGTTTTTAACCTGAAATAGAATTCTTTTCGTAAGATTTGCATCAATGGGGGTGAGGAGAGGGGTTATTATTAAATGTACTGGTGGGTGAAAAATTCGAGAAAATGTAATTAAGCACAATAGTTTAGTTGTTTGTTTGCCTGTCGATTTTTTTTATAAAACCTTATCATTCTTATTTGTTTTCGTAGAAAACTGAAAACAGAATTTGAGTACTGGTACCCAGTCAACCTTCGTTCATCTGGAAAGGATTTGATTCCCAACCATTTGACATACTTTTTATACAACCATGTGGCGGTGTGGCCCGAACAACCGAACAAATGGCCGAGCAGCGTCCGGGCTAATGGCCATCTGTTACTTAACTCCGAGAAAATGTCGAAATCAACTGGAAACTTCTTGACATTAAGAGAAGCACTGGATCGGTACTCGGCTGATGGTATGTCTGATTTTTCATGTTTCATGTTCAAGAAGATAATATTCCAAAAAAGGTGAGGGCAAAAAAATCACTTTTTTTTCCGGCGTACCGGTTGGGCGAGATCACCTGGCTGCAAACTGAAATGTTTTTTCTTTCTCACACACAGTCAAATGTCGTACATGATTCGATAGTCGTGGATAATAAACCGTTGTTCTGATTTGGCGATATTCTCAGCACATACGTTACTAATGGGATCTACTCAAGCGAGAGAACCAGTTGAAAAGTAAAAAGTTCATTGAAGTCACTTAAAATAAAACTACGAAGATGTGCTCAAAACAGAATATGAGGTGGGGAAATATGGCCCGCCTACACGCCACGCTAACCATGTTAACATTGCTTGTGGATATAAAAACCCCAAATATCCTTACTCATTTTCTTCAATTACCCGAGAAAATGTTAAAAAAAACTCGTAATTAATTAAGGGACGATGCAGATAATGGAGAAACAATTAGGTGCGTTTTACGTCAAACATTTTCTGTCTACTGATTCTACTCTTTCTTCCCTTATAGGTACGAGGTTAGCATTAGCTGATGCTGGGGACAGTGTCGAAGATGCAAATTTCGTTGAAAAGGTTGCTGATTCGGCTATTCTTCGCTTGTTTACATTCTTAGATTGGAGTAAGGTACGCAATTGACGATTTGTCGTTTCATTGTCTCGGATGAAAATTGCATCATCAATAATTATTGGTTGATTTCTAAATATCACTATTTGATATTTTCAAGATTCTTTAGTAAACCAATCAAATTCGTCAAGATGTAATTTTTAATCAAACAGTAAATTTACCTAAAATACCCTTAACGAGTTACTGTTATTTTGACCTGTTCAGTCTAGTTTATGGAAATATAACGGTTGTACTTAATTCTGACAATCCAAAAGTTCCACCCTATTTGCTAAACTATGTGACTAATAAGTCTTAACAAATCTTTTAACAAACCTATTTATTGATTTACCACAGAGTTTCTTTTCTTTCAGGAAAATATTGAAGCTAAAGATTCGTTACGTACAGGTCCATACAACGACTTCAGTGATAAAGTCTTCCTTTCGTAAGTCGTCTGGCCGTGTATTTTATCCTTCAGGGTTAACATTAAGTTAGTCTGAGCCAATGATCTCTTACATAAATATTTATATAAGAGATCATTGGTCTGAGCAAGTTTCAAAACGTGTATTGACAAATTTTGTCGCAATCTCACTTTTCTTATAGATTGCTTTATGGTGCAAAATCCTTAGTATCTCTGATTATCCTTTTTCAACATTTTTTTGTATCTTTTTAGTTATGTATTGCGTTATGAAATATATTGCAATCTTTAAATAAAAAATTCTTGTTCAATTTATTTTACATGCTCAATAATAAATGTCTACAGATGATCCTAATAATCTAATAATCTTTTTCTTCGAGTCTAATAGTTTGCTACATTTTTCAGCGAGATCAACCAATGCGTGAAGAACAGTGATGACGCCTACAGTAAGATGTTGTACCGGGAAGCACTCAAGACCGGATTTTTCGAACTGCAAGCTGCACGTGACCGGTATAGAGAACTGTCATTGGATGGCATGCATAAAGACCTAATCGTCAAATATATCGAAGTAAGTCTTATACCTTAGGTGCAGTAAAAGTGGCGACATGTCGATTCGCGACTATGGAAAGAAAAGTCGCGATCACTAAAATGTCTTAATAGATAATTCCAGAATTTGACGTTTCGACTCTTGTAGAGTCATTCTCATTTTTATTTCATCATTTGCTCTTATAATGACGTCAGAAAAGTAAGAAATGTATTGTTTTTTTTGTTTTTTTTATCTATGCTTATATACCCAACGCACGTCCCAAGTGGAGCCAATTTACTAAGCACTACTCCTTGGGCTGGGATCACTGGACGACACGCATAACATTTAACATTAAACAAAACCAAATGGGACTTACAAGCTAACGAAGCTAACTAATGACAAGCTCCAGCTACATAGTCTAGTGGCTGATCTTACTTAATTTTAATCCTGTATAAATCATAGCGGCGATAACGTAATGTATTAACCACCAGACTGTGCGCCCACAATGTAATGTTTTATATTATCAAATGTTGTGCTTTCGATATTTCTTCACGTAAGGTAGACTCACTAAGGTGTGAATTTGCGTGGTGCTAAATTCTTAGTCCCAGTTACAAAATTATAGGGGAAACATAAAACATTCGCATTCATGTTTTGAAGGAACCGCCTAACATTTTTTATATGATTTTGATTATATTTTCGTTTATTATCATTGCGTGTTCTCTTTTAGACTCAAGCCATTCTCTTGGCACCAATATGTCCTCATATATGTGAACACATCTGGCAGTTGCTGGGACACGTAAGTTGTACTTTTTTGTTGATTGCTTGTTTTATGATAATAATGATGATAGGCCAAAACTGTGATCGTCCTTTTAATTGTCAAGTCGTTCGTAGTAAATTGAATTTTTCACATTTTCTGCTCATATTAAGATTTAAGCTTTACTAGTCTGTAAAGATGACTGGGATTTACTAGGATTTTAAACGGCATAAAATTTACCCATTTCAACCAAATGTCGCAGTCTGTACAGGAACATTTGCTTTGCTGAGCGATAAAACACGCGCGTAAATTGGCCATCGTGCGTAATTTTTTAGTGCGCACAAGTATATATATTGTATCAGATATAATAACGATCTATGCCATAACAAATGTGTGCGGGTTTTCGCGCTCCTCAATGTCTTTTCTTGCTCGTCTCATGACAAAGACTGAAATGTCATGGCGTTTTTAAAATCCTTATCGATTCAAATTTTTATCAAAGAAGATTTCACACATTTCCTTTCTTTTGTTTACAGACTGAAACGATAATGAATGCAAAATGGCCCGAAATTGGAGAGATCGATCACAAATTACTTTCGTCCAATAAATACCTGATGTCGTGTACACGTGACTTCCGACTCCGTCTGCAGAACGTGATCAACGCTCAGAACAAAGGGAAGAAGGTATTACATTGTTCGTCAATAGTTTTCAATGAGGAATAAACTGATTTATGGTACTCATTTCTTTACATGATCGGACAAGACAGCAGTTCTAAGTAATTTCGGTCAAACGCTTGTTCGAAATTTAAATTGTCCTAAATTTTCGGTAATTAATTTAGATTGTAAAAAAAGTTTATTATCCGCCCATGCTCCATGTCATTTGGTCCAGTTTTTACGTTGAATTTATTTTATTTAATTTTTCCCTCTAGAAACAAGCATTAGCCGGTGTGTGGTTGTAGTGCTGAACAAAAATTTTGTAAACTTGTGCAAAATGAGCCGAATTAAAATAATAATTAACGTTTCTTATTATATGATTTTCATTATTTGATTTCCTGCAGCTCCGCTTGCAGGAAACTTTGCAGGAAGATTTATCCATTTGAAGGAAGCTAGCTGGACATTTATCCCGTATTATTTATCTATTCACGTTAGAAAATGTCGAAGGCTGTTAACTCTTTAAATAATGATCTTATGTTTCGTTATTTGATTTTCCTCTAGAAGCAAGCATCGGCCGAACCAGCGAAACCCCCATCTCGCGGTATTGTATACGTTGCGAAGGAGTACCCACCCTGGCAGAAGACCGTCCTTATTACCCTCCGCCGCATGTACGAAGAAAACAACAACCAGTTCCCTGAGAGCAAAGCAATCATGGCCGCTCTCAAGACGGACGACACGGTGAAGAGATATATGAAAAAACTAATGCCCTTCGTCGCATATGTTAAAGTAAGTACAATGCAATTATAAGGGAACCAACAGTTTTTAGTAAGAATAAAAAAAATCAAAAGGAGAAGTTTTTCTCGTTTTTCTCCTTGGAATTTAAGTGTTCTCTTGGGTGTTCAAAGTAAGTAAGTAAGCAATTATCTGAATGGATATGGACATGTTCAAAAACCTATGTAAATATTTGCAAAAAATGAATTTTTAAAGGTACCCAAAAAAATCCCAAAATCTTCAATAATGGTCTCAGGTATCTTAAACTCAAGTATAAGAACACTTACACCATCAATATGACAAAAATTGAACTTTATTATGAAAATATTTATTCCAGGGGCAGGAAATGAGAAAAAAGACTCATTTTACTTTTTGATGATTTTTTTAATTTCCCTTAAACTACAGATTAAGTTCTTGATGTTTTAGGAATGTCTACTCATTGAAGAAGTTGGAAAAAAATTTGGAACCGCCCATAACAGTTTCTGGGCATTTTATGAGTAAGGAAAGAGTCCTTATTTCAAGGCATAATAATCTTGTGAAATACTGTTTGTCAAATAGATTTTTGAATTAGGAGAATGTTTAAGACCTGAAAATACCTCAGTAGGTATTCATTAATATCAATTTTCGTTTTAGGGGCATCTTGTGAGTATTTCAATGATTCCTTCCCTTTAGACATGATTACTCCTATAAATTGTTTTTTTT
>JAUKPT010001449.1:0-15306 GCA_032273505.1 Nanomia bijuga
AATCTACTAAGGTAGAACTAGACCCCCACCAAGTTTTATCCAGCCAGCATCATTTAATGGCGAGAACGATAGGGGGCGATATTGCCCCCCTTAGGGAATAGGGGGTAGCCAGAGCCCATAGGGAATAGGGTTAAGTAAAAGGAAAAATCTTGGTGACGAAAGCCAAAGCAAAAAAAGAAAAAGTAAAACAATAGACATTTTATTAGATATACAATACTTATCTTCATAGATTTTGTCAAGAATTATATATTTGCTGCACGCTTCGGAGTATGATATTAGATATTATTGACATTATTGATTTCGAAGCAAAACATATCTAATGTCAGACGACGAAAGCGTGCAGCAAATATATTGTCGTAGCTCACTCAAATTTAATTACTTTAAGAAAAATTATTTTATGTTTGTATTGTATACAATCACAATCTTTTTACCCACTAGTTTTCTATTAAATTTTTGTACTGTGTAACGTTTTGATGTTGTGTGTAAAATTTTCTTTAATGTTACTAATCAACCAACCAAGTTGTGCTATTTCACAGCGAGAAACGACAGTATATTTTATCATTGAAAACAAATGGTATTTTCTTTGTCAAATCATACCGCATGATCCCCTTTTTTCTCAAAATAGAAAAAAATAACGAAATAAATCCCATCCCGCATTGCATTTCCGACCTATTGACGCTAAACTCACAATCTTGATAATAAATTTGAAATTAATAATAATATATAAGTGTGGTTTCAAGTCAGAGTTTTTACCTCTCTTAGGAGGATCGCTGTACGAAATTGCATCTGTGTCGCATCACATCTTTCAAATACTTGATAGGAAATACTGACGTAAAGAAGTGAAAGAGAACTTGCAATCCTTTACGCCGAGCATTTCCTAATCCTATCGGAACATCTATATGCCAATCAGCGTTAAGTTCCATGCCAATACAACCAATCATAGGGTTAGTTCCAATAACCAACAAACAATAACGGAACTTCCAATAACGGAACTTCCAATACATACGTTTACAGCGATTTGTAAAAGATAATTCTTAATGGCCAGAGGTTCAGAATCTGATTTTTTTTCCGACGAGTGCAAAATTCCGAGTAAGATTTTTTAGACGTCAAAGTTGAATTATCAAACAATTAAACAATCTACTCCTTTTCCGATGAGCATTACTCGCGAAATTGATATATTCTGCCCCTACGCTTAAGGTAACAAGTTACATTTTTAGAAGATGTTATGGATTTAAACTGTGATTCTAGACAGTTATCATGTTTGGAAAAGCAAGTCGCAAATGTATGCTGCACGTATATATTGAATGCTCCGATTTTTCTTTTTTATTATTTACTTATTTATCAATAATTGAAAAGGACATTTATACATTTAACAGCTAGCTATTAGCTAACACCAATACTGCCAGTAACATAGTACCATAATACCATAACAGTTTGCATCTTGGATTGACTTTTGTTTGTTACTTGTCATGTTCACTAAAAGCAGAAAAATATAGAATATGTGATAATAGCCAACCAGCCTTTGATATGGCCTGATCAATGAGGCAAAACAAAATTGTAAATATACAAAACTCTTTCATGGTAATTGCTCAAAATTGCTCGATCAATTATTGCAAGTGACTATTTCAATTGAATTTTAGTCAATTATTTGAACTTAGAATCACTGTTTTAAACTATTGCAAAATCTTACTATTTGGGTGATATTATTCACTTTTTTAGTCAGAGGGATTTGGCCAGAGCCTAAAAAAAAAAGAAGATAGAATACATTCTAAAAAAAAAGTAATAAGCTGAAACTTTCAGTAAATGTCAGTTTTTATTGATCCAACAACATACTAAAAGCCTACGAAGGTTCCAGTTTCGGATGACCTTTTGCACAAAGTCTGCTATTTCCACCATACGTGTAAAACAAATATGATCAGTAACATTTTCTGAAAGTTTCAGCATACCTTTTTTTCAGGTTTACTTTAACTCCAGGCCAAATTCTTCTGCCTATTTCTTCTTTAAACATTGCAATCTTTAAAAATATATAGTAAAACCTTTTACTGAGTTTTCTTTCCGAATTTCACCAGAATCAAATCCAAATGATGTTTCGCAATATATGCAATATATGCCTAATCCGCAAAATGCAATTCCGTAAACAAGGCATTTTGAGCTAATTTCTCATAAAAAAAACTTCTTCGACAATCAACTGGAATACACTTATTACCAAAATTTTTGGATAATTTGAATTATGGAAAGGCGTTAGTCCAAAATTGCAAAAACATATAACTGCTGTCCTTGCCCTCATATAAGAAAATGGGTATCGTAAACAAGCTCATATATATCCATGTATTTTTGACAAAGTAGGAAGTCAATTAAACTTCGAAATATCGCACTGAATGTGTCCAAAGTCTTCGGTAATTAATGTAGTCACCAAAAAACCTTCGATAAGACCAAGTATTCATGTTCGTTAAATCTTTAAGAAAAATATTCTTCATTTATTCTGCTGCAGTGAAAAGCCATATTGTCAGAATTAAAGCAAGGAACAATGCAAACTCGTTAACACTTTCACCATATTTCTTCCGTGTACTCGAGAACTAAATGAATTCTGAAATTCACAGATTAAATATGGCGCTGTTGTCAGACGTGGTTGGGAACAATGTAGATATGGACTGGCCGTTGATAGCTTTAACACGAATTTGTATTATTTTCGTAGTTTCCGAAAATTGATTCTGTTGTGTTCCACTCATAACTACATTGGTCCTTGAATTAATAATGGGTCATATATTTGTCTAATTTAGACTATTGATTGGTTAAATATTACATCATGAAGATGTTAATAAATGGGTTCACAACAAATTTTCACCAAATTCTTAGTTTTACTTAAACTTAAAATAGTGACATTTTGAAATGAATCAATTAGATTTTTGGTGACGTAATTTTCAACCAATCAATAGTCTAAATTAGACACATTTTTGAGATGACCCCTAAGGGAAACTAATCACTAAAAGGTACAGTAACGCATTCTGATTTTCGAGGTTTTTAACAAGGGGCAATAAAATTGATGATCGTTATTAAAGAATGATGAATTGCAAACTTAAAATTTACGCTTTTTTTAAAAACCTCGGAAAAGAAAATATAAAAAATAGAAATTTAGTAGTTTTGTCAGAAGCTATATTTGACTTTCCTCAATGAAATACTTCAATGAAATGCAGGTTGCCAAATGGAACTTTTATAAGACACAAAAAACTCGTTACTAGGACACCAGTAGACAGACAAATCATTAATTTTCCAATTAAATTCATTAGTCGTCAACTTATGAAGGACCACAAAAACTCATTTAGTCCAATAGAAGAGACGAAAAAGTAATTGCCTGAATAGAAATAACGTATATTTGTAAACTGGTGTATCAGTCTGGACAATATTTCCAAGTAATAAACTTGGACAAATAAGACCATTTAGAATCTCTCTAGTGTTTGTATAGGATTTTAAGGGGATTTCTTTACTCGCTAAATGTCATTTGTATTCAGATTGCAAATTTGTTTGTCACGAGTAACTACTTAATTGTCCAATTAATTGTCCTAGACTGATGGTGGTTATCATGAAGATTATACTGAACATAATGCATCCAAGTCCCTATGTCTCAGGAATTTCTTATTTCTTATCTATACCGAAGTATAGACAAAACAAGATTTTCTTCGCCGCCCAAACATTGGGTGGCAATTTTAGAAAAGGTGGATCATTAGTTTGAGAAACACTTAAGTGAAGGTCCTTTGAACATGTCCGGACTGTAATAGACCATTAGGTTGAAAAGAAACCAGCCCACCCTGTAAACAATCCTTGACCCTATTTTGTATGGGGGGGGATCCTAGTATCCCCTCCATTATATCGTAAATATCTCCAGAATCCTTTGCTTTTTCAGTTTTTAATAGTTATCTATAAGACACCTTTTGACTATATTTGGTTTTTATAGGATAAGTGGTTCCGGCTCAGTGGTGCAAAATTGGGGGATACGTAAAAAAATCCTATATTTTCCATATAAAAGCCTAAAATACGTCAATGGCCATAAAATATGCTTAGATTATTCATTCAACTTTATACTTGGACAATGTTAAGATATTGTCGAAAGAAAGCATTTGACAAAGTTTCATAAAAATCCGACGCCGTGACTTCATTTTACGACGTCTTGACGTTATATGACATTATGTAACTTGAATTCTGGCATAAAAAAGTGCTGAAGTCATCGGAATGAGTTGAATTATGTTAAATTTCAAAAAGAACGTTTAAATACGATTGAGGGGTCAACCACTTTCTCCCGATGCCTTAAAATAATTTTATCGGTATTTTTCCAAAAGAGATAAAATGTCGGATTATTATGACGTCATCGCCATGACATCGTCATGACATCGCCATGTCGAAAATGTTGTCGTTAATTGAAAGTTTACAGCACATTTTACAATTGTGTTAGCCCAAATATGACCCCTCTAGCACTTCATTAAGGCTCTTTTCGATGGGGGGTGATTCTAGGATCTCCCAATAAAAAAAAATAGGATTAAAAAATCCTTTAGAAAGGCACTGATGCACTTTAGATCCGCCGCTGTCTCGAAACAGGTTTTCCGACCCTTGGCAGGCAATGAACGCTAAAAGAATTTGATCCGCTAGCACTTAGCCTTCACTGTTAGTCATATCTTAGGGGTTTTCCATTAGAAAAGTAAGTTTTCTGACCGTTTAGCAGACATAACCTGACCACCTTCCCCTCCCTAGCAGCCATTACCTGCCAGAAAACCTGTTTGGAGACGTTTCCTTATAGGTCTTACCTAATGTCATTTGCATTCCCATTGCAAAAATGATTGAGAGTTGTTCTACAATCAAAAATAAACAAATTTGTTTGATAAACTTGTTAATTTGTTTGGCCACACAATCTTTAAAAGTCGATTAACTAAGCCTCTAGTCCAAGTAATTACTTGAATCGTTTACATCATTTCCAATTGACTAACATGAATTTTTCTATGGTTTTGTTGATTTACTTGGAAAGTATTGTCAGTAATTGTTAATGGCGGTTATCACGAAGATTATACTTATCCATAATGCATTCAATTACCTATGCTCATGTCGAAGTTGATAACAATTTTATAACAAGTTGATAACAAATTGGAAAAGTTTTGAAATTGTATGGTTCCTATCAAACTTCACATTCGTGGTGCTAGCAAATAAATTTGAAGAAAAAATGTAACCAAACACTTTGCAAGAAATGACTAAAAAGGAAGGCCAAGAAAGAATGCAAAACATTCATGAAAATAACAGCAACTAAAGGCCTATTGTAACTCACATCTTGAGTGGGCCATTGCCCACTTAGATCCGCTCATTAATATTCCGGCAGCCTTGATATTCGCTTTTTAACATTGTGGCACTCCCAGACTCCCGTCTGTATCACCACTGAACTTTTTGATACTTCTAAGGTTTCATTAAGAATCAAATCATTAAAAAATATATAAAGTTATATTCTTTATATTTACTATATTTTACTAAAATAAGTCAACGTGACAAGTTGATAATTTGTTCCAATGTTAAAAATGTTTTAGATGAAAGGTGATTAACATCCTTTGATAAATTCTGTAGAAGATTGGATGGCATTAAATATTTACGCAACAATAACTATTTTATTTTTTTAAATACTTTATAAGAATATCCAAGATGAAATTTGACAACAAGTTAAGAATATTTTAAGGATATCGCTATCTTGAATTTTCGTAAAGAATTTTTTTCTTTAAAAAGTTCGTTTTTGTTGGTCTGTATACTACGAATACGCTAAGAAAAAATGAATTTGGCCAAAATGTTGTGAATATTCATCTTGAACCTAAAAAGCACTATTCTTATAAAAAGAAAAACCTGTAACGCAGTAATCTCTCTTCATATATATCTTCATTCAAAAGATCAAACCATTAAACATAAAAGTTAAAAAAAATGTGTAAAAAATGTAATTCTATAACGATTCAATGTGACAAATTAATGTTTGCTCTTATGCTAATGATCTTTTTGAAAAAAATAATTATCATCCTTTAATTTCATATTTGTCTGCAAAGTGTAATCATATCACATTCTGGTCACAACTTGATCCCGTGGGAATAATATAGACGAACATCTCAGTGAGCTAAGTGTCGATATGACAGGTAACTATGGAGTCCAATTTAGCAAACAAAGCAAAATTGAACCCCCCAGTTATCTGTCATGTTGACACACAGCTCACTGAGCCGCTGGTATAATAAAGAAAAATATTTGTAACATTTTAGTTTGTACAGTGTAATCGGAGTCTTGGCAATTTAAAGCCATTTAAAGTGTTCATGGCGTACTGTAATAACAGGCCTCTTCACTGTACATAAAAATATAGTTCAGTGCCTTCCGGTAATTCTTTTGATCTTATTTTTTCAGAGCAAGTTTATATAATCAAATAATGTCTTTAGAAATTTTCAGAAAAAGTGGTTGAATCTTCCTGGAATTGTGAGGTACTTTCGGTTTTACTAAAGCATTCAAAAACCCGCGAAGTAATAAAAGTTACGACTCCTTGTTATGGTCTTTATGTGTGCCAAGTTTCAAATAAAATCGGAAGTTGTAAACAGGGGTAAAAGAGGGAAAACATTTTTTCAAGTGAGCGTATGCGTTAAAGTCAGCCCCCAGTCTAAAGCTGTATTCACATTATAAGTATTTCATGTACAGTAATTAAAATGTTATTTTTAGCTGTGTATAAAAGAAGTGTTCTTGTAACAGCAATATTAAATATAAACTTGCTCTGTTCGAAATATTTTTTCAACATAGATACATCTTTTTTTTGGATTATTGTCATTATTTCAAAATGCACAATAGTTGCCGAAGTGGCATTCGCCTGAAATCAAGTCTCTAGAAACCTAGAACTAGAGATCACATTTCAGCCAAAAAAACTCTAAAAAAACTCAAAATTTCCCCAAGACTATAACATTTTATATGAAAGCTTGCACAGGAAGTAAAGAAAAAGAACAGTTTGAAACAATTACTAAGACGTTTTATTGCAGTTGGAAAAAGAAATTTCTTAAAAATGTATCTCACCTTCTGGTTTCTCCTCTACCTTCTTCACCCCCATCCTTCATAACTTGCCACTTATGACTTGTACACGAGAACATTATAAACTTAACTTTCTGACCTTTAACAGGTATTTTTTTTTGTTAATTGCTTGTGAAAATCATTTGTGTTAATCAATTTCAGAAAATAACATGCTTATAATCGCACATGATTGCTTTGTTTGCAGAACGATTAGAAAGAAGATTTTCGATTTTAATTAAATGTTAAGAATAAATATTTTCCAATGATAGCAAATATCACATGATCGAAAAACGTTTTATTTGATTGGCTAAAGAAATTTCACGACAAGATACCGTGTTGTTTTAGTTAGACAAACAGTATTGTGTGAAAGAAAAAGAGTCTTGTTTATGTTTGTGTCGTTCAGAACCCTTCAATGAATATTGCGAAAATTGGTATTGACACAGGCCTAAAATGTGGCGCGATCGAGTTAATTGCAATCGCTAAACACTCTTAGCGTGATCGTTAAACCGATCACGCAAGGCACGGAATTTTAAATGTTTGATCACACAAAAATGTAACATATTTCAAATTTTGATTTAAAAAACCCAGATAAAAGTAGAATGTTAATGACAATATGGTCTTTAATAGTATAATTTTCCACTTAATTTCTTACAAAAAATATGGACCGACACAAAATCGATCGTTAATAGAGCAATCAGAATCAAGGATGCCTTTCAAGGAATCCTCCAGCATTACTTTTCAACCACTCCATTAATCTTCGACCTTTGTACAGCAAAAATTGGATTTCTTGGATATGGTACCCATTCGTTGCGGAAAGAATGGATCAAAGTTGCTCAAGTTACCTCTTAGAGAACACCTTCTTTGCAGCTCATTCACTGTGATATTATTTTGACTCTTCCCTTAAGAAAGTACTTAATCTGTGGACGAGGCATTATTGTAATAAAATTGAGGTCCCGATCAGAATGATTGGCATTGATCATTTTTGTCCGATCAAAATAAATTCTAGACCGATTAAGTCTTAAGATTGTGTACACTATGAGAAATAGAAATAGAAATACAGAATAGAAAGAATAGATATAGGGGGCTGTTGAAGGGACTCTCCCGCACGCTGTCGATGACGTCGGATTTTTGTTAATTTTCTAACATTTTGCCGGATTTCAGACAATTTCGGTCATTTTTTTTCAGTAGTTTTGTGTATTTTTAACAATCTTTTTGAATCACATACTCCATCGCAATTTACGCCCCCCCACACTTTGAAGTCCCGACGCATCACTTAAACTTATCCTTTGCTCACATTTTTCTGTTTTGATAGGATGAAGTATTTGTTGAAAATTTTAATTAAATGTCGAAAACAAATATTTGTAATCAAATATCATGTGAAGCTAAAAAATGCTTGTGTAATATTTACCCCGCCCCATACATTTTTGTGTTGCTAACGCTTTTATACATTCTCTTGTTACATGGCGGTAGAGGGTTTTCTGCTTATGTTACACAAACCCGTGCCAAAGCAAAAATACCGAGTTTTTTTTAATGGTATAGGGTTTCAACTAATGTTTTGTTGCCGGCGAAAGCATAATTTCAATTGGCGAATGCTAAAGTTTTGAAAGTGAATAGTAGAAAAAAACATGATCATTTAGGCTGGCGAATGAAATTTGCGTGATACTCATAACATTTTTAAGTACTTATATTATTCTTTATTTTAATGAGAAACGTTAAATTTTTACACCCCCCTCCCCTTTCCGCCGGTCTTCACCGATCTCCGGCCGTTATTTTGCTCACTGCAATTTCATACAGTCATTTAAAAATAGGAAATAGAAACTCCCATTGAGTTAATATTTGCTAGTAAATAGTACCTCCCACCAGAAAATGTCGATAATGGTAAAAATTCCAATTTTTGTGGTAGTAGATTATTCTAAAAGGTACGGCAACGCTGATTTTTATGTTGAAATTTAAACTGAACTTGAAATTTGGACTGACATGTGAACCCTTCAGAAAGCTGTGTAGTGTAATCTTGTCTTCAAACATGCTATTAATTGTCAAAAACGCCATCAAAAAGGCCCGTCTTAGAAAGATTAAGATTAAAAATAAATAAAGGTACTTTGCATTATTTTGACCATCAACCCTTTAATTCCCACAGTTGCCATATGGCACTGTTGCCATATGGCAACATGGCATTTGATGGGCTAGAAACGTCGATCAAATGTCATGTTGCCATATGGGTACAGTGCCGTATGGCAACAGTGGTAAGTAAAGAGTAAAAGAAAGTAAATAAACACTTATTGCCATCACCTTTTGCGCTTCAGAACGAACATACAAGAGAGGCATTAAAACAGAATAAAAATAATTTGGGCATTAAAGGGTTAACTGCGACTTTAAATTGCTGAATTCTGGGTGACATAATAGAATTTAGACATGTATTTTTTTCACCGGTAAATATTTTGGTGAAAACCTCTTATTTCATCCCTACACCATTTTCCTGTTTTTCTCCTTTCTTCCTTATTTTCGGGTGGAAAGCTAAAGAATTCGTTCATTTCTTCTCTATTTACCAAATTTTGAGCTGTTGGCCAAAATATTTACAATTGACTCTTGTTGCAGTACAGAAAAATACATTCTTTCCATTTAAATCTATTATAACCAAAAGCTTTTCACTCACCTACCATATACCAAAGTTACGTAATAGTTGAACTTATTTGCTGCGCATAACCATCAGTTCATTTGATTTCATGAAAAAAGACAACAAAATAGCTTTCCACGCCTAAGACGATTATAACATTATACTGCACTACATTTTCCACCGTCCATTGTTATTTCAATCTATTTTTATTACGACCTTTTGCATTTTCTGCCTTCTATTGCTGATTTACTCTACATTTTCTGCATTCTATTTCGTTTTCACTATATATTTTCCGCCTTTTTTATTTCTGTTTTGTCTTTTAGGTGGATATTATGATTCGAAGAAAGCTATTTTCACAATAATCTTCTAAAAGCAAACACGATTATATTTTGTCAATAAAGCCTTCGAGTGGTTGTAATCGCATCAACAACATTTAAAGCGGAAGTTAAAGAATGGTTGAAAAACAGATTACCAATCCAAACAAAGAAAGTTTATTAGAATCATGTGTCTTATTGTCAAATCAGACTGGCTTATCAAAAATTTGAGAAGGAAGGGTTTCAATCATTTTTTTGTTTGGACGGCGAAAGCCTAATTTTAATTGGTGAATACAATTTTTTGTAATGAACAGATGTCAATAATAGAATCGTTTCATTTTAATTTTTTAGTAAGAATCTTATGGATTATTTTCTTTTTGATTTTTAGATTTAACTTTTTTATGGATTGGCTCGACCTTCTTGCAGAGGCCAGGATCTAATTACAAGCGCGCGCTGCCACGCTGCCAGAAGTCGCCGAGCCCTGGTCTAGTTTCTTGAAAAAAAAAACACTAAAAATTATATAAAGAAAAATACCTTTCACAAACTTCATCGCGAATTTTCTTCGTATCTTTTGTTGTTCTTTCTTTATTATGCTATATTATCTAAGCAAAAATCATTGGTGATAAAACAGAGAACTAAAAAACCTAATTTGGTTACTCCAGGAGATTTACTCGCGTCTATCAATACATTAACAATGTCTTCTCCCATAACATCAAGACATTTCTCTTCCTTTCAAAAAATAAACAGCTTAATGTTTTTCTTTTTGCAAAAAATATAATTTTTATAGAAAAATAGTAAAATTCCGATTGTCAGATTTTTTTGGAAATGACCTGGAAAAATATCGAACTCCTTAAAAATACTTAATGCATCTTCGTTTATGCGGATGAATGGTTGATCGGTTAGGTCACACAAACATATAAGGGTATATAGTTTCAACCATGGACAACTGGACTGTGTACTTCATTCCAAAGCGCATCATAGAAGCCTTAGTGTAACTTATGAAACGATTCTGAGAGATATGAAAAAAACGTGACATGGTAGACGAAACACTATGTGGGACATGTAAGTTATTGCATCGATAAGCATTAAGAAGAACTTATGCATGGTTGTTCCATGATAGGTGAAAGACCCAAGAACTATCGGAAATCTATTTAATACGTAAAATCCAGGATAGGTCTCGAATATTTTTCTCCGCTGAAAATAAAAAATACATTTGTAAAGGCATAAGTTTCGTCGCTCAGCCATAATCTTTGAGACCTAGTTTATGATTAATTGACTCGATTCGCCGGAAAATAGGAACCCCTTCCCCTTAAAAATATGATGTCTTCAACGGATTTTACACCATTTTCGCCAGAAACCAATAACAAAACTGAAACCCTATAATTTCTAAATCAGCGAAAATCTCCCGTTCCATCCGGTTAGAAATAGACTTGTCAGCGGGGTTACTGACGTGAGTGCTCATCTACGCTCACATAAAACCGATGAGCAAGAACTAAGAAATCGGTTGTTCTTAATCCAGCAAATCTTATTTGCATATCTCTACCTGTCTAACCACAAGAATACTTTATGTAAACAGCACTTAAGTAATCAAGGTATTAACAACACTTAAGTGATCGAGGTATTAACAACACTTAAGTGATCGAGGTATTAACAGATGAGCGAGGCATATTTATATTCTTCTCCAGTGTATACAAAGAAGGAAACCGCTAAGAATGTTAGGAAACACGTTGCATCAGAATTTATCAGGTTATCTTTTGTGTCATGTTTTTCTATCAAAGTCCATGTTGGTTTGTGGTTGCTACCAAATTTATAGGCACTCCTTGTCGGTGACGTCACGAAAGGATGGAAAGGTGGGAGGGGCAAAAATTGCCAGTGAGGCATGTGATCGGACGAAATTGCAAATACAAAAACCTACAGAAACGACAAAAATCGACACAATTTTAGAAGATTGACAAAAATCCGTCAAGAAATCCGAAACCTCCACCTCATCTTTCTAAAAATGCGAGGAGGGTGTAGCACCACTAACACCCCTCCCTTTAAAATCGTGGCCTTTATCTTAGCTCCTCTCTTACTAGGTGGGGTAGTTCTATAGATCTAGCTAAGCAGTAATTTTAACCATTTTAAAAAATATCAATGGTAATTTCACTATCAACCAATAAATACAATCAAACTGAGTAGGGCAAATACGAATATCGAAGGTTACCGACAGGGTTGCGAGCATTTCTGATGTATGCTAAAATAGTACTCGGTTAGAAACTGTGTCATCAATGACCCGATTGGTAGAATTTAAATGCCATAATTTGATGCCACGTCTACAAAGTGAACCAATCAGAATCTTACTCATTTCGAATCAAGTAAACGGTAAATTGACCATCAATTTTTGATTGGTTAACACAACTGCAGGAAAGCTCAAAATTGCTTACATGCCTTGCAAAAATCGTAAAGGTAATACATACAAACCAGACAATTGAAACACAGAATTTTTTTTCATCCAGAATTCATTTACCTTTCTTAACTATACCTGTCTCTCATTTCGCCGTAAATTCAAATTGAACTAAAAACGTTGGTGGATCGAAGCGTTTGAGCTTATTCTGGTTACACAATTCAGTTTAATTGGACCTTACCCCAGTGCCAAATTTGTATTTGATTGATAAAATGTTGCTACGAAATCCGAATTATTGTGACAAAAAATGTTGGCAGTTAAACAAAAGGCTCGATGCAATGTATAGTTTGCGCTTGGGTTTACATGTTAGTGAACTCATAAGATCGCGTGTTCAAAGACGATATTTATATACTTGTTTCTTCCCCACAATACGTACGTGATGTCCCAACAGTGATTCACCCCTAGCTTTTTAATTGTTTCTATACAACTATAATAACAATATCAAAAATGCATTGGCACCCAAACTAGTGTTATGTGTAAAATTGGAAACCTGTTTTAATCAAAGTATGGAAGAATTTTGCTGACAGAAGTTGCCTAAATTATACCCAAACCCAAACTATTTCAAAGGTTTAATTTAATTCAAGTGCATTTTAATGAGTAATAGAGTTCGTATTCCATTAGAACCCCCTGTGTCAGTGCCCCGGTGAGAAAATCGGTCAAATATCACCATTCCTTGAAAATAGTCTTTGCTAATTTTGTAGAATTTAGTGGTTTAGTTTCTGGTCGGTATTTTGGAGAATGAAAATGTCGATAAAGAATACAAATTGTAATAAGAGCTTTTAAATAAACTACTCAAACTTTTGAGATGATTTCATAGTAAATATAGATTTGAGTCATTTTCTATTGTATTATGTCTTAACTCTTTGGTTGAGTTATGTAAACCTGGGAAAAGAAAATCATTAACGATGGCAATTCTTGTGAAAAATATCAGATTAGACAAAGATGTCGTTCGATTATTTTCGAAAAACATTTAATACCAATGTGAATTTCACAGAGAGATGATTAACCGATAAAAAGTCGACATCTTAGATAATAATTGAAAAAATATTTCTGCAATCTGAACCAATTAGATCGATAGAATAAATTACCTCGGTATTTTTTTATTCTTTTAATGTTTACACCTGTAAAACCTGTATGATGTCATTAAAAAATCTTTTTTGTTGCGCTCAACGCCAAAATACGCTTAATGCCTCTATAAAAAGCCAAAACCTATTCTCCACCGTATAAGGACTTTTGCAGAACAGCTGAAAAGATTATCCTCTACCTTTGGATGGTTGTCAATTCAAGTATCCGTACAATTTTCCTCGAGAAAATATGGCTAATTTAATATTTTGACTTTTGTTTGCAGTTACATCATTAAGATACTAGTTAGTTCATGTAAAAGCGTTTTTGGTATTCTTGACAAAACATCAAATTATGACATTTCAAACTGAAACAATAATCTTCCTGATGCTATAATTTCAAACCAATCAAACGCCTAAAATAAACAAAATTTGCCGACAATACGTGAAGAAATGCTAAGAAATAGAGTACCTTTTTCTTGAGTTATCTGCAGAGTTAAAATGACATAGATTCACCATCTTCTAATTTCTATCAAAATAACACAAGTATTGAATACCTGACGATCAAAATTTTTGATTTGAGTGATATGAGACAATGAAAGATACAACTAACAAAACATGTTTTTGAGTTAAATAGATATCGGCGAGTCTAATATAAATAACACCTATTTCTTTTGCCAAATCTAAGAAGTAATGGAAAACTGCTCTGTTTTGTTGGTTGGAAATCACAAATCTGATTGGTGTATTTATAAATGACATCATCATCATTAATTTCAGGAAAACACCCATCAGGCCGTGCTCATGATGTAATTTCCAACCAATATAAAAAATTAACTAATATCAAAATATCAATTCCGTAGAGGTTGTCGCCAAATGTCGGCTATTTTAGCCGTTTGATTGGTTAGAAATAACATCACCGGGAAGCTAATTGGTTCAATCTTATATGTCACAGTTTGATGTTTTGTTAAAATCAAAAATGATAAAAACGATTCTTCGCTAACCAAACACAATCTTGATGATGTGATTTTTAACCAATCAATCAGCTCAATTATCCATAATTTGGCGGCAATCCCTAAACAGATAGCGAAATGAGTAGCACCATTTACTTGAGTTGTATTCAATAAATCAGTAAGTCGTTGATAAGAGATGAGAGGCGTTACTTACAACGTTTCGGTACGTACGTACTATTTTCAAGAAATGAGTAAAATATAATAGGAGAAAAATCGCAAATATATTCTCGTGACTTTTGCGACTTTTTGTCGAAAAATACCTTTTTTTTAGTAACAATCGATGACTCCTTTTTTGGTGAGTCTTATCTTATTATTTTTATTCATCTTAGAAATAGTTTCTCATCAAATGAATTTTAATGAACAATATAGGATAGTACACACACCTTTATTATTGTAGTGTCATGATATTTTACTCATTCTATCCTTATGATATTGCGAAGAAAAGATAACTATTTAGATAAGGATCTAAAATAATTTTTGTTCTGAAAATAAACAAAAGTTTTGGACCCATCCTCCTTCATGAATATTTATAATGTATTTGTCGGTTTTGGAGGAGTAGCTATTCTACCTTATTAAGCAACAATGACATATACCTATAATTTAGTCATTGCATATGAACATTAAAAACAATATACGTCCAGCTCATCTTCTATAAATGACAAATTAAAATGGATTATGCAATAGAAAAAGTGTAACATATCTTGCTGTAATATCGCACCGCTGGAATAGATAGATTTATAGTCTGTTTCAAAATAAGTTGCACTTCCCACATTTGTGCGTTTTCTGAAGTCAATTTTCAATATTTTTTGAT